>JAILXH010133352.1:10023-28539 GCA_023558415.1 Piaractus mesopotamicus
TGAACCCTTTAGCATTATGTGAATTTTTAAAATACGTTGATATCTTTGTTTTAGTCATAACAGTAGAAAAAAGAGATCCTAATAAAACAAACACAAACAATTATATAGTTTTTTGATCATTTATTGAGAAAGTGATCCAATATTATATATTTTAGTTGACAAAAGTATGTGAACAATTATCAAATTCATGCAAGTTATATTTAGGGTCAGGATCAGTCATTCGATTGGATGATAATCAGCTGTAAGTATGGCTGGATGTACCCTTTTTTAAAAAAACAAAAAACTGTCTTACAATCTAGTCTTTACCAAACCACCTTTGTTAGTACATGCCATATCTCAGTTAAATGACATTTCTAAGAACCTCAGAAAAAACATTTACCAGCGCTCTCAAGGCTGGAAGAGGTTCCAAAACTATTTCCAATCCACTGTCAGACAGGTAGCATACAAATGGAGGAAGTTTAACACCACTGTTGCCCTTCTCAGGACTGATTATCCATCCAGCAAAAATAACTCCGAGTACAGTATTCTGGGAAAAACAAAAAAAGGAAAAAAAAAAAACAGGGTAAAATTTAAGGATCTGCAGGCCTATCTTACATCCACCATCAGACAAACCAGTGATCAAGAGTAATGCATATGGAATGATAGCATGGGCAAAGCCAGTACTGTCCAGGAGGACCATTGTTGCCTGTTTAAAGTTTCCTAAAGATCACCTGAATGAACCAGAAGACTACTGAAATAACGTTATGTGGATGCTAAGGCAAAAATATATTTTAAAACCGGACACTGCATTTCAGCATTAGAACTTCATCCCAACTTTAAAATAAGATGGTGGTAGTACCGTGGCTTGGGACTGTTTTGCTGCTTTTGGACCAGGACATCTTGTCATCATTTGATGAACTTTTAAGTTCTGGAATTTCCATAGGAGAATGGAACTGAACTGAACCTCAAAAGAAGGTGAATCCTGCAGAAAGACTGTGACCCTAAAACACCAGTAAGTCTTCAAAGATAAGTTTAAGCAGAAGAAGTGTTACATTTTGGAAATGCTGTGTCAAACTCCAGACCTTGATCCAATAGAAATGTTGTGGCAGAACTTAAGGTATGAAGTTGAAGCAGTTCTATAAAGAAGAATGGGCGAAGATTCCTCCAAGTCAGTGTACAGGGCTGATCAACAGTTACAGGAACTGTTTGACTGAAGTCATTGCTGCTCAAGGAGGTCACACCAGTTACTGTTAAAATTTGCCAGATTGGATAAACTGGCGCATTTACAAAAATGTTTAATGTGCATTGTACCTGTAAATCTGTGTTGAATGAACTAAACTAAAAGTAATGAAGGTAAGACGGGAGCCAGTAGTCCATCTAAACAAGTTGCAGGATAACCTGAAAAGCAGCAGGAACAACATTTATACAGAAAACAGTGCAGTCAAATCAGTTCCTACACCCCATACAAAAATCCTCTGATGCACATATAACATCTGCATACAAGCATTTAGACATACCTGATTGCGCACATCAAAACCGTGCTCTGGTCGGATGAAATAAAAGTAGAGCTCTTTGACAACAATTGAACTTGTAATCATGTTGATGCTTCTCTGAAAACAGTACTGGGACATTGCTTGTCAGGAAACATGAAAGGTGTGATGTACTAGGATGTTTTTGATGAGACTTCAAACTCATCGTCCAAGAAACTGAATCTGGGGAGAAGATGGAAGTTTAAACAAGACAATGTCCCCAAACACAGCCAAAATAAGTCAAGACTTCTTTCTGAAAAGAAAGTGGAGGTGCTTGCGTGGCCTAGCAAATCTCCTGACTTTAATTTATGCTGATTTTGTGTGAGTAAATCAGAGGGATCCTCGTAATCAAAAAGCTGATTACTTCTTACTTTAGATGTCTGAAAGCAAAAATCGTCAATAATGGCATTGCAACTAATGTTACTAAGTTGTGGTGTCTGAGTACTTTTTCACCTTATCAATTTTATTTTTTTAATTGTTTGTTTATGCTTATGAATACATACTTTTTTTTGTTCAGATTTACAAGTACAAAGTTAAAAGACTATTTGTGTACATTTTGAAGTGTCTGAATACTTGTTTCCTTTTGCTATATATATTCCTCCACCCCTAATTGACCCTTACTAACTCTTGGATCCTCCAATAGTTGAAGTTACTCTACAGAAAACCCTACTTATCTAGTGTCTAATGTATTTTACAGCGCACTCGGGGCCAGTGAGAGGTGTTGCTGTTGATGCCCTCAACGAGCTCACAGTCACCACTGGAGCTGATAGGCTGCTAAAGATCTGGAAGTTCAAATCCAAAGAGCTTTTACACACAGTCAGCCTGGCTGCATCCCCTGCTTCCACACTCTTGCACAGAGACAGGTCAGAGCTCTCAGATGACAGGTGGCGATTACATAAAATGACCAAAGTCTGTAGTTATAGGAAATAGGAGGACTGTCAGCCTTATCTAGAATAAGGATTGGCATTTAGTGGTGTTTTAAGCATGTTAAAAATGTTTTATCTATCCCAAAAAAAGATGGTAATAATAGTTTACTGTCGCATTGCATGGCATAAATAAATACGGCATTTTTTCTGCTATTTGTAGTGCAAAATTTCTAATTATTTGCCAAGTTTAACATACGATGTTTAACATGGCATGGTTCACATTTTTTATTTATTTTTTCCAATAAGTTAAATTCAGCAAGTAAACAGTAATTGTGCATTAAAATAAATGTTCTCTGTAGAGTATGTGTACTTATTGTCACTTTAAAAATCAACAAAACATAATTTTACCGTGAGTGTAATTCGACCATTTTTTCCACTAAATTTGAGTTTATGTATCAAAAAAGTTATAATTTGATTTTATATGACCACTTTTCCAACCACCTTTTATCCCTCAGAATTCAACAGCTGTTTTACTGTTCCATTAGCACTGATATAGGTTAATGATCACTGTTCTGATTGGCTTTCCTGTATTGGGCCGAGTAGAGAGAGATATGTAAGTGTGCTGGTGTCTGTGACATCACAGAAACAGTGAATTTTGAATTTTTTTTTCAGCTTTGTTTCCATGTACGGAGCATATGGACTGGGTACTGACAGTACATTTTGAAAGTTTAACCATGTTTACATTGTATATCAAAATTCTTTTATTAAAAAAGAGAGAAATTCAGTTTTCCAAGATATGGGCCCTTAAAAGGAGTAGTATCCAATATCCCAAAGAGAAAATTTGTCAGAGTTTGCTTTGAAGTATTCATATGTAGCTAGAGTTACATGGGGCCATTTTGCTTAACATGAGTTGTATTCCCCACAGTTTTACATTTTTTTTTCCCAATTGCAAACTACACATGCCTTTATCCCACTTAACCAGTTAAGTAAGTCAGTACGAAAATAAACTTTCATGTATGTATACTGAATAACCATGCCCATCCTTAGTAAGTATATCAGGAACATGAAGCTACATAGAATGAAAATTACTAATTTCTCTTAACAGCTAGTAAAATGCATTAGCATCCACAAGGATCCACAAATATTTTTTTTTATTATAAGTAGTAAAGTGCTCATATTATGTCAGTGTAATCAGGGGCTTAATATTGTGTAACTCCATATGGAATGTTTTCTGCCTTGCTGACTGCTCTATAGTGGAATGCTTGCCATTGCTCTGGATGACTTCACTATCAGTATCCTGGACATGGAAACAAGGAGGATTGTACGCCGTTTCTCTGGACAGCGCGGACAGGTTAACGATATGGTGAGCATGAACATTTTGTTCTCCATGGCAAGATCGAGTTATCCCAGCTCAAGATACAATTTGTTTTAATTGCCAGTGTTTTTCAAAGTTTTTATTTGTACCATTTACACCTGAGGAAAAGAAGGCAGCACTTTTTCATGAACCACAGTTCCTGATGTATGTTTTTGACCCTTTAATGTCGAGGCACAAAAGCATGTATTTCTGGCCCATAATGTACTCTTGTTTGTTAATAATGTAAATTCTCAATGTAGTTATTGTATTTATTTTGATATGAAAAGAACATAATGTAACAAGCTAAGAATTAGTAGATTTTGTGTCATAAACTACTTTACATTTCAATTGCCTTTGATGAAACCAATAATAATTCCCAAAGCAGTATGCGATCTGAGTCGTGTTCTGAATGCTCACTCAGAACGCAATTGCAGTGCGTTCCACATTAAAGCCAGCATTGTGCTTCTCGTAGCAATCAAAAACACGGTAGCACACACTACTCTGTGGGCAGATTTGAATGAGTTGAAGGGGACTTTGCTAAAGTTTCTGAGTGTACCACCAACAGGAAGTTAGATAAGATTGGGTGAAAATATGTTCCTCTTTTTTATTTTGTATAGTCTTTCAGCCCGGATGGACGATGGTTGATAATAGCCTCCATGGACTGCACCATTAGAACTTGGGACCTTCCCTCTGGCAGGTAAGACCGTCATGGATGCTTTCTCATGCTTTGGTCATTTCCTTGAGCTGAGCGATGACCTGTGGTTAGTTTGTAGGTGACCTTATGACTACTCATTAGCACAGCACTTCACCAGCCTCTGTAGGAGGGGAAGACCAGGCTTTCTTTGCACTTGTTTCGCTTTCTGAATTATTTACTCTGCTTGATTTTGCGTGATGACCTTTTGTCGAGTCATCCCAGGTTGCTTTTGACAAAAAGCAACCTATGAAACTGTTGCAAGAGATAAAGCTTTATCTTGTTTAGGTTCACTGTGACACCTAATATGATGGTTTATCTTTGTCTGTGGAGTGTTTTATGGCTACTAAATCCCCTCTATAGCCTTGTGATAAGCACGCTTTCCCCTGTTTGCGCTCGCTCTCTCTTTCTTAGTTTTGCTCTCACTCTCACTGTCTGTCTCGCCGGCACAGTTTGGTCGACTGTTTCCTGGTAGATTCAGCAGCCATCAGCGTCAGTTTCTCTCCCACGGGGAACTTCCTTGCCTCCTCCCATGTTGACTGTCTGGGTATTTACTTATGGTAAGAGATCTCAGTAGTTGGTAATTTCATCATCAGTGAATGTACTTTTGTATATTTATACAAGGTATAGATAGGAATCAGGAGAGAAGGAGGCAAGTGACTCCTACACAAATAGATTTCTTTTTCTCGAGTATTTCAGTAGGAACAGTGACTAAAGTGACATTTTGCATTTTGATCTATGGAACAGAATACCTCCGTAAATAGGGTTGGAAATCATGGTTGAAAGCACACATCAGTGACCATGATGGTGTGCATTAGTGTAGTATGTAAGGAAAAACGGAAGTGAACGCACTATAAACCTTCATCAAATATTACATGGGAGCTTGAAAATGTTGTGTTTATCTTGCCAGGGACTTTTTAACAGTTATGAGAGGCTGCAACTTGTCATTCTATTCAATTTCTGAAATTGCTAAATTAATATGGATTCAGGAAGCCTCCAAATCTGAGGCCAAAACTGACTTTTGTGGCCTTAATCCCAGTGATAATATTGCAAATATTGCAAACTAGCACAGGAATGAGAAGAATATGGATAGTTCAACCTTGTTGCTTCACAGTGATATTTAGGCTTGCTAAGCATGTGTAATTGTCAGCAAACTCTTTTAGTGCTTTTGAAACATTCTACTAACTAGAATTCAGAAAGATATTTTGTGGTTGTGAAAATGAGTGTGTCCAGCTGTGAAGTTAAGTTTGACTGAGCATCATTCTTAACTCCATGTTCCAGGTCCAACAACACAGTGTGTAGTTTGGTGTCACTGCGCCCTCTACCTGCAGACTATGAACCTTCTGTGGCGATCCTGCCTGGCTCCTGCCCAAGCAAAGGCAAGGAATTCCAGCAGCAATTCTTACATTTGGAATTTTCCATTCTAACTTTCATACACAACAGCAAAGTCAGTGTTGTAAACATACATGCTGGGATCTGTTTTAATGGCATGTTTGAGCAGATGACGAAGAGGAGGATACGGATGCTGAGAGCTTGAAGATGGCAGAGTATGTGTCTCCTGCACAGCTTGACGAGCAGCTGGTCACTTTGTCTCTGCTGCCTGACTCTCGGTGGAAAAACCTTCTTCACCTGGACATCATCAGGGTATGTGTATGTGAGGAATGGATTTCTTCCTGTGTGTAAAGCAACATTTGTATACTTTGTTGCTTCATTACCTTGCCTTGATTCTCTCATAATTACTAACACAGAATTTTCTTTTAACAGACAAAAAACAAGCCAAAGGAACCCCCTAACGTGCCTAAAGCAGCCCCCTTTTTTATCCCCACCATTCCAGGGCTCGTACCTCAGTTCGCCCCACCTGACACATCCTCAGAGCAAGTAAACACACTTCTGTTCAGTCTTTTCTTGGACTTATTTGTTCTAATGAATTTGAAGAACTGTTAGTCAGTCTGAACTTGCTTTGTGGGTTGATCACTTACCACCATCAGCCTAAATTCACTATTTTCTTTTCACAGTCAAAAGTGATTAACCTTGGAGCATTAGCACAGAGGTCAAGTTTCTACCTCCAGCTTGAAGAAGCGCTAGATACTAATCTTTGTAAGGCCTATAAATTACAGTACATGCACATTTTGGACCATCTTTGCTAAAAAAATATGGTGCCATAAACACAATATGCAATGTATTGTAAATGGTCTATTCACCTGATGAAATTCTGTATTTTAGATAAGGGCCCAGTGCAGCTCTTGAAGGAGTTAGGCCCGTCTGCTATTGACACAGAGCTGCGAGGCCTGGCACCAGGTATGGGCGGAGACATTTGTGTCATGCAGAGCTTCCTCAAGATGATTGGCAGCATGCTGCTTTCGAAGCAAGACTATGACCTGGCTCAGGCCTACCTTGCACTCTTCCTCAAGGTCAGTCCTACCAGATTTTCATGTCCAGTGGCCTTGTAATAAATAAGATTGATCACAATTTGTTAGTGATTATGTAAAGAGGCCTCCCACCAATTCTTCAAAATTTTCGCTTAATTCAGTTGTTGAGATGTAAACAGTCTTTGAGTGGTTTAATGTGACATCAATAGTGCATTGTACAGAAACTTAGCAACTCTGATATTCTTTACAGTGGTGGTGATGGGTACTAGGGGTTGAGATGTCAGATAGTTAGTTATTTTATTTTCTGTTCAAAATGTCCAATGGATTTGAGGTGTCCTCTGAGTTTTTATTAGTAGTATTGATAATAGTAAAACAGCCGTAAAACCAAAAAAAAGTATTTTTTTATTTGGGTACTGTTTTGCCTTACAACACTCTGCATATACCATTTAAAAATAGCTTTTAGGTCAAAAGCCTGTCTAAAATTATTGTACACAAGTGTTTTAGGTGTCAGGCAAAAGTTTTGTTACTGTTTCATGTAATAACTTTATGATGTAAATATTAGAGACAATAAATGCTTCAGGTGTCTAGTTTCATATAATTTCATATCCAAGCACTCTTAATAACTTTGTTTATATTTTAGCTTATTCATTTATATTTTAACAACTTCATAATGCAGAATTTTTATGCAGAAGTGATGTGGTTTTTCTGTATTTGCTTTTTGTAAAAAAAAAAAAAAAAAGAAAATTTGTAGGCTGTATGGCCACCATGTTCTTGTTATATGTGACTACTGTTTATGAAAAAAAGGAAATTAGTAAAAAATAAGTGATACGTGGTAGTAGGTGGCAGCAGAACATCATTTGAATAAGCTGCAATTCCATTGTTATTACAGATAGATAAATGCATATACTTTAAATATTGAGCCTATATTTTGATTTGGCAAAATAGGTTTTTGAAAGCCACATAAGAACAGATTTCTCTTCTAAAATATTGCGCTAAAGCACTATAGAGCTATGTATGCATTCAGGTGTTCTTATCTTGTGGTTGTTGACAACTGTTTTATTTCACTTTAGCTGCACCTGCGGTTAATTGCTGAGCAGCCTCTTCTCATGGAGGAGGCGGGGAGCGTTTTGGAGCTGTTGGAGGAGACATGGACTTCCATGCAGACCATCCTCAACCAGAGCATGTGCCTCCTCTCCTACCTCAAGAGTGCATTGCTGTAGAAAACTCTTATGCACCCACTGTCTTTTTTTTTTTTTTACTTTTTTGTAATATGCGAAGTTAAATTACGTATGCAATGTTTTACATTTAGAATATATAATGGCTAAAAATATATAGTACAACAAAAAGCTTTGGTGGTTTATAGTTATATTAAAGAAAGACATAATTCACCAGTGTCATGTAAATTTATGAACATTTCTTTTTTTTCTCAGCTCTGTTAATTATTGAAAGGTGGTATAAATGGTTTAACTTCAAGGAGCTAACCAGCCTCAGTAAAACATCAGAATGAGCAATAGTGGAATATGTACTGTCAATTCCCCAAACATCTGTTCTGCACAGAGCAAATTTTAACAGAATACTAAATCACACCACAAGGTGACACATCTATGTCTTTACCACAGCAGTGGCATGTTCCAAACTAAACTGTTATTTTAATTTTTTTTGTTTAATTAAAAAGATCTTGTCACTGTGACTGACTCAGATGTGAGAAAGTAGATGGATAAGCTCAGGACTGGCAGTATATGTGTTTGAGGAAACATGAAGGTTGTATTTGATGCTGAGCAGGTTTGGAACAGATGGGCCTCCCTGTGTGAGAGAGCTCCGGAGCAGTCATGCTCTGCTTGAGTCTTAAAGAATGTCCAGTCATGCAGGCCAGGATGGATTAGGACTCCAAATGGAGGATTGTTCTTTAAACCTGCTTTTGGTGGTGTTTACTCAAACTGCTATGGAAAGCAATGATGCACTTTTTAATTTTGGATTTTTAAAAACAAACAATTGAAAAAAAAGAATTGACCAAATGACTGAAATGCATAATCATCTGTTTTTCCAATGTTTCTTTTTAAAATAGTAAATTTGAGTTTGTTCCATATTGGCTATACATTAATTGGAAGGCAATACAGTGTGAGGGTTTGGTGGCATGCATCCACAAGAGCATTAATGCAGTCAGACACTGATGTTGGATGATTCGTTCTGGATCAAAAACGCCACTCCATTCTAGGTATTTCATGGTGCTCCATCACTCGAGAGAACGCAATTCCACTGCACCACAGCCAAATGTTCTAGAGCCCATGTGTCAAACACAATGCCCAATCCTATCCGACCCGCAAGAGTATTTTAAGTTTCTATTGATATTAACCCGTTTCACAGTGCACCGCACTACAGTCTCCAGCATGCACTGCAACGTAACGTGCACTCGGAGTCTCCTACCCCAACAGCAATTTCTGGACAGTGGTTTCACCACAGTTCTACACAATTCCACACCAGTCATATCAGCAAACACACTAACTGCATTTTAGCTGCAGTTCAACCAAAATAAGCACTTAACATCAGCTCAGCAGCTCAGAAAGGCTTAATGAACTTTCAGCAAAGAAAGGATGCCAGGTGTCTAGTTCAAGCAGATAAGCAACAACAATGGCCAGTTTGGCCTACGGCATTACATGAACTAAGAATAAAAACATTTTTTCTCTGGCCCACAGATTTGTTGAGATTCACGTGGCCCGATTAGTGGTTGAGTTTGACACCTCTGCTCTAGAGCTTTATACCCCTCTAGCTGACGTTTGGCATTGCACATGGTGACCTTAGCTCATGTACAACTGCTCCAAAGCTCATTCTGTTATGAAAGCCTTTTTATAGACCATATGCTGGCAGTGGAAGGCCAGTGTCAGGAATGGGTTCAAATTAAAGTAGCTGAATTTGCTAATTAGAAGAGGTTTCTTACTTTTTGACATGTAAGTGAATCATAAAAGCGACGTCACAATTCCTTGTGGTTTCCAGTCAAGTAAAGGTACTGATTCTTTGATGGTCAGAGGAAAAAATGCTAAAATAATGAATTCTCATAAAATAATTTAGTTGTCGAGGGGCGCTCTGCTAGTGCAACATGGCAAGAAAGATTAAATCACGGACTTCATGATCTCATGCATCTTGTCACAATGTAACATTATTATTGACGCTAAAATGGGAATGCTAGTCTACTGTTAATGTGATGGAGAAAGAGTTGTGTAATTATGGTATTGTGACGTCCCTTGAATTCGCGTTACATTGGCGACAGTAAGACCCAGTGGAAGGCAATCTGGTAGCGCGGCCGAGTTGATCTGGATCCGTACATTCGCTTACAGAGCGACGCCAACAGTGAATAATGAAGCTAACTGCTCACACAAACGTCCACCTAAGAGGTGTGTAGCCGCGCAGCTCAACTCAGGGATTCGCGTTTACAGGTAACCTGATCGCTGTCAGACCAAACCCACGCTGCAAAGACCTCTGTATCGCTTATCGGTGGGGGGCTGCCTTTAGAGCCAGTGTTTTCTGTACCCTACCTTTAGGCAGGCAAGTCGCAGCTCCATATCTCGAATCTGAATCAAACCGTGTAGCAAAGCCTCAAGAGGAAGCAATCGGATTCAGCCGAGGCGCTTGACATGCTCAAAGTCACTATGATCACATCTAGACCAGGGACAGCTCCAGAATACTGGATCGACGGCTCGAAGAAAGAGACGCTGGCGGACTTCTACGAGCTCGAGTCTGAATTGGGACGGTGAGTGCTGGTGATCGTCCTCTTCGTGGTTGTGCTCCACATCGGGGTTTCAGTGTAGTATAAAATGGATAGTAACATACTTTCCATTCATTCATTTTTAAAGAAGCTTTATTAATATACTCGGCGAAGAGCCTGTCTACGTCAGTCCTTCTACAGTAAACACTTTTATATTAATGTGAGAAAATATAGGGGTGTTTTTTCTATCATGTCTTTTACTTTATGTATGGATTTGCATTGATCTGATTAACTGCAAATCAGAAATCAAACAAATTTGACAGTTACTATGTTTTTTTTAAAGCAAAGGCAGTCTATCAAATCTGCTCAATCTCTCTCTCTCTCTCTCTCTCTCTCTCTCTCTCTCTCTCTCTCTCTCTCTCTCGGATCATTTCTGGCAGAGAGAGTTGAGATATTTGACAGGGACTCCCAGACACCAGTAAATCAGTGTGATAAATAGAGGCACTGTTTGTGTTGGCACCTAACAATCTCTCACTGGGGCAGTAACTCTGTAACTTGAGCAGACACCGCCAGAACAGAAGCTTCAATGGCTGCCTAAACGAGCTCTAAATTTTCTACCTGCCACAATACAAGTCTTCGTAAATGTTCAGTGGTCAGCACTCCGAACGTCTTCTCCTTGACATGTTACGCAAATAAGTACTAACGTTGAGCATGTGACTCAAGTGTCTTGCTGATAATCAGATGCAACGAGACCTTCACACTGCCTAGTCTGAGCGCTGCCCAAAGCATGTTTGGGGATAACAGATATTGATCAGAGGCTGACAGGGGGCTATGACTTGTTGCTGAAAGCAACAAATCATAGCTGAAAGAAATTGTTACTCTCCATAATCATTAGACACTGTGTGTTCAAAGCAACAAAACACTGTTGAACATGGCTGAATTGAATTCATTGATTTGTTTTCGTACAGACGCTTTCATGACTGCTTTGATTTATTGATGTTGTCCAGATGACATTTAAGGCTTTGTAGTAAACTGAAATGGTTTAGGGATGTCTGATGGCAGATCTGAGTTCTGAATCGTCAGAAATTGGAACAAAACGCTCCCATATGGAGCCGGTAGCTACAGGCTGCAGAAATCTGCAAAAATTGAGCTTGAAGTAAGTACAGATGGAGGCGATTTATACTTTGTGGAACTTCAGTCCATTTAGGGCTTCAATTAATTCAAACCATTCATCTCAGATAAAAGTGGAGTGCACATGCTTCTGACCTGATATACCATATCTGCTGTTAGCCACACTGTATACAACCAAATGTTCTGGCTCCATTTTTCAGATTTTGTCAGAAACACAGCAACATTTGATATATTAACAAACGTTGGCTGATGAATCATTGAGCTTTCGCCAGCGGTTCCAAAATGCAAAGCACTTGGGCCCTGAAGAAAGAGGCAAAGCAAGCTGAATCTATAATGAAACTTCTCTCGCTCCTCGGAGAGCTGCCCCCCTCTTATATAATGCTGGCCAAGTACAAAACAGAAACGGGAGCAGCTTGTGTAACATACACTTCTGCACACCCCCCTGTCAGCTGTGCATTAAGTGCACAGAAACACAGAAGCTGGGAAATCCATTATCACTAAGTGGCTGCCGTCAGAGAGTCTCATTCAGTTAGCAACTGCCCTAAGCCACTGCATATGTAGTAGAATCATCAAAAGTGAGGTTGTGTACCTGATAAAGGAAGAACCATAATGTTCACAAGTTTAGCAAATACCTCTCTCATAATTGTCGCAGGATCTTTCTTTTGAACAGTCTTGGGATAAGTTTTGTCTTTAAGGCTCTGTGTCACCAATATCACTTGAGGATATGATTAAAAGCTAAATGAATGAAATAAGTCTCTTATCCTGGTTCCTTATTCTTGTAATGAGGTCACTGGATATACAAATGAGAAAATGTCTCTTTCTGTTTGGAATATGTGTTTGGAAATAATGCAAACTGTTCCCAAAATGAGGTCACTTGAATGAATTTAATGAGAAACAAAATTGATAATTTGGGAATAAGAATTTTCTTAAATTTATTGTGTCACCTCCTGTAACCGCTGCTTTGAAATCAAGGGAATCAATCCTAATACAATTTGACATAAACCACTGAATAACTACAGTAAAAGTTCTCTGCTAGTATTTTACCTGCGTTTGTCTACGCAGTTCATTAATTTCCTTCATCAAATCAAATGTATTCAGAACTACAGATCTAAAGCCACTGGTCATTGTTTGCTACTTGGATCTAATTGTCCATATACATGTATAGATAGGTGTAAAGCTCTGATCCATTAGCAGTTGCATGGCATCATTATTTAAACATCACCTCATATATAATTACATTGAATTAGTATATGCAGTTTTCCCTGTTGGGTCTGGCTTGATAATTACTTCCAAAAACCATGGTATATTTCCATTAGTCACAAATCACGCCACTCTCTGTCATCAGTTTTGCTATTGAAAGTTGCGCAAATGCGTTCCTGTTAAAAATTAGTTTTGTTGAACACTGACTTCACATATAAAGATTTTATTCTGATAAGTGAACACATTTAGGGGAGAAGATGAATCTTCTTTTTTTTGCAGCTCATGTAACTCATGTTAGTGATTTCAGTGGTCAGTCCAATAAGCTAGACATTGTCAAATTCACTAATGGAGGCCTCCTATGTGCCATTAGATAACATTATTATCTCATTTTGTGTACTTTTATTGCTTATTTGCCTTTGTATGATTTAGCCATTGAGTGTGAGTGTACGTGTGTCTGTGTGATTCCCTCTCTGAAATGTAATATTATTAGGGTGATGAATATTGATTGGATTTGGGTCATTACTGGTGAATTACTGGTGGTGAGGGCTGTGATGAGTAGGGCTGTGTGGTCTGGCTTTGATGATGCACCCATCTGTATCCAGTGTACCTCACTATGAAACCAAATATATACTGGTTTATGTTCTTTTCTCGTATCATCTAGCTACTATGGCTCAGTTCAGCTACTGTTCAGCTCATTCATAGGAGTTTGAGTGTTAAACTGTTTGAGCTGCCTTAGTCTATCTAAATCAATTGCTATTCCACCAGATTTAATTCTCTTTTTTGGAAAACCGTTGACAGACTTTAGTCACTGGTTTTCATTGGTTAATCTGAATGCATCTGTCTAATGTTTAGGCCCAACTTGTTTAGTCTCATTGTTATCGTTTTGCTTTCTAATGTTGACCAGAGGAGGATGGGTTTTGAGTCTAGGTCTGCTTTGTCATGACGTGCATTGTAAAAAGTGCAATAAATGGTTCTTTATAATAACTTGCACAAATACCAGAACCTTTTTGGTGCTATATAGATCCATTTACAACAGGTACTTCACCATAGACAAGAAATATTTAACTAGGGGGGCTATATGACAATATCTAGAGATTGCATGATCCCAATTTTTTCTGGTACCAATACCAATATTGTAACTTTGAGTATAACAGTACAGATCTGATATATCTTTTTAAAAAAAACTATTAAGCTTTGAAATAGGCATACAGTTTAAACACTCTACTACCCTAAAGAAAGAAATACACAGCAAACATCATTACAGAACGCACTGTGACTGTGCGCTATTTCAGAATAGATATGTTACAGGATTTGATCAGATTTTTTTTTTCCTCCCTCTGATTCAGCATTTTCTGCTGATATTAGTCTGATATCAATAGTGATATGCTATCTTTAATGATGTTATTGTTGTGATAAACTACATCACAATATGCTTTTCTGAGCATATTGTGGATATCATCAGTAGCCTACTTAAAGAACACTGACCAATGTATGTTACATTACAAAAAAGGCCTGTTCAATTGGATTTGCTGTAGTTCAGTATGTGAAATGCTGAACAAAAATCTTAAGTTTTTGATATTTTTTTATTTTTATTTTGTGGCATTGCTTGGGTTTTTTTTGTAAGTTCCAACTCATCAAATCTCAGAAAACCAAAATATTAGGATATATATATTTTGTATTGAAATAATGTGAAATATTGTGATATCCTATTTTTACCCCTATGTTTAACCAGATTAAGAACTCTTTATGCATTCAGATTGTTGTTTGTGTTATTTTGGGTCTATATATAGCTATCACCTTTACTAAAGAACCGTTGAAGAACTCTTTTTAAAGGGTATATGGTACCATTAGCATAAGGGAAAGGCTTAGTATACAGTTAATATGAACCAGATGAAGATTATCTAATTCCAGTCCTGAGAACCATAAACGTTGTTATACATTGTTGTACCTGTTCTGTACTGAAAAGTTGGTTAAGGCGTCAAAAACATGCAACATTTTAACAACATTTGAAGTATAAGATCTTCAGAGTTGGATAAAAAAAAAAAATTACAATTTAAAAGTTAGAGATTAGGATTAGGTGTAGATGAAAATGAAGATGATTCACTAACATAGTCTTTGCCTGGTCTCTGATTAAGTTTTGTCCCTGCCCCGATGCTTACAAAAAAGGGGGTTCAACTGAATTGTTGAATAATCTAACCTGTTGAATAATTTTTTCTTGTGTAATAACTTCTCAGTGTCCCTGCTTGTCTCTGTCCTTTAATCACCTTAAAACAAAATGCATTCATCCTCCACAAGGGCTCAGTCAATTAAACAATACTAAACAGTCCAGGGGAGAAGTATTGTAAACAGAAAATCTCTCCAATAGGGCAGAGGGCTGTGATAGCTTGACTACAAGTTTAGAGGATGGGGGACCAACTGGTATAACTATTTTCAAAATCTTTGTGAGGATTCAAACTCATTTCTTGGACACAGGAGTTTCTGTCACATATGTAATGTGACAGAAAGGGTCAGACACTCGCAGTAAAATCCAAAAAGATGAGGCTTTAATAACAAAGGGATTGGCAAAAATCGTAGTCGGAATACATGCATGGGTCAAATTCAAAACAGCAAAAAGGTAAAACAGGGCAAACGTAACCAGAGGGGCAAAGACAAGAGGCAAAAATCAGGAATCCAGAAAACTGTCCAAAACGCAATAAAGGCAACCAAAATACACACAGGAGAAACACTCAGTAGCTTTACTAGAGAAGCAATACCTTGCAAATATACTAAGCTAAGGCCTAAGTCATATGACAAGCAACACAGGTAAATCAGATCAATACTCAGGAGAGCTAGAACGGTGACTGGTGGAGCGCTGAGGTGGAGGAGTCACGTGATCTCCCAAGGGATTATGGGAAATGGAGTCCCTGTGTGAGTTGAGACCAGAAGGGTGTGTGAAAGTATACTTGAAGTTGGGATTCATTTTACATGGAGAGATGGGGCAATGTCATTATTACCAGTGTTTCTGAGTGATTTTAGTCTTGCCTGAATCCTCCTTGCCAGTCATTTTTACAACTTACACACTCCTGTGTCAGTAAAGACTCCAGCAACTTTTACATACTATACAATAGAAAAAGAACACCAGTTTATGTTCTTGCAAATTGCCATAGATACCATTATGTCCTGTGGAAAAGGAGTGTTCACGTTTTGTAAGTGCAGAGGCACTTGAAGAAACATTTGCTTTACTTTTGCTGTGGTTGAAATCAAGCAGATATGTATCCTCTTACCTCAATTGTTCAACTCTCAAACATGTATACTGACGGAAAAAGTTTGTTTTTTTAACATTTCTCAAGTTTGTTTTCCGATGTTGACATTTTGACTGTACATTCCCAAGCTAATGACAATAATAAGTTTTCAGCCAAAAGTTTTGTTTGTTTTTTTTTAAATGTACTAATGATTAAAAAAGTTTGATGATATAGAAAGAGAAATTGTTGGTAATATTATGAATGCCCACAATTTTTTTCCATTTAACCATTAGTGGGGTTTTTTTTGCAGGAAATGATGTCATTGTGTAAAAGTTTGAGTTTGATGCAAACGTTTTCATTTTATTATCTTTAGTAATGGCAATGAACACTCAAAGAACCATTAGCTTGGTGTAACAGAGAATGTGTTGTATCTGGTTTGATATAGAACCTTTTTGAAAAGGGTTCTATATAGCACCAGACAGGGCTCTGCTGTTGTTAAGATGTCAAGCTTGAAACGGTAGAAGAATCCTTTTTGGTGCTACATAGAACGTGCCATATATCACAGTGCAATAAGCACAGCGCATAGTGTATTATGAGATTTGTGTATCAGTAAACTTCTAGTGCATGTGAGAGAGAGGAGCCAGAGAGAAAGGGCAGTTGGCCATTCTGTTTCCTCTCATACATCACCCTGCAAGCAGAGTCTCTTCATTAATACAGATCCTTCTGCCCGGCCTTTGATTAACCTTTAATGACCTAATGAAATAAAGCATTCTAGCAATTACAGGGCAAGGCTCAAGACAGAGAGACAGGGTGGGAGAGTCATCTAAACCATAGGTTCTCCATCATGGTCCTGGAGTACCTCTGTCCTGCACACAATGGTTGGTATCTTAGATATGTAGTTGTATAGGACAACAATTAATTGATGTAGGCTATGTGCATTATATGGATGCTCTTTAAATTTGAAAATGGTTGTTCACACTTGCAAATCTCATCTCAATTTTTTTTAAAGATCCATGCATTGAAATGCTGGGGAACCAAAAGTGTTTTTTCTATTAAATTGTTCCATAGAACTTTTTTAAGAGTCTGCTTTGACCCAGGAAGGGCTTGTTAATTAGGTCATAAGTTGAATCAGTTGTTGGAGCAGGAAAAACACTAAAATGTGCAGACCAGGAGGCCTCCAGGAAAAGAGCTTAGAACAACTAATCTAAACAAAATCCACTCGGCTGCTTTTACTAGGAGATTTTTGGATTCAAAAATGCTTTTTCCGTTACGTAACTCTTTGCTCAAGTCCAGATTTTTTAAGGGGGGTGATCCAATTTTTGGGGGACATGGTGATTATGTGGACCAGATTGGAGACTGTAATCTGGCCGTCATGCTTGCTGATGTCGGTTTACATGTTCTGAATATGTGTGTGTGTGTTGGGGGTGGAGTTGGGTGGTAAAAAAAAAAGCTTGTGCTCCAGTGCTTTACCTGAACCCCCAGTGTGAATCCAGATGCTAATTCTAGAACACCAGGGTGGCCTCTTCCCCTTGATTTTATTAGCCAAGCTTTCTACCCAAATATGTTTATTTGCACATTGGACACTCTCCAGCTGAGATATTTGCTAGTAACTGTCAGTGGCAATTCTGTTAAGCATTGTGTTGGTCCAGGGCCAGTTTTGATTGCTGGTCTAAGCTGATTATATAGTGGACAAGGGGTCAAAACGCTGATCCTGCGTCAGATGTTGACAGGTTGAAAATAAACAGAGCTTTCACAGCACTCAAATGTGGGCTTGACCAGTTAAATCTATTACCAACATAATCATGGGTTATGTATAAAAAGGAAAACAGTACAGTTTTACAGGAGACTGGGCAAGGACTTTTTGCCTCCTATAACTGTGATTGTTTGTGCTATATATTTAAAACGTTAATATACAACCCCATTTCCAAAAAAGTTGGCACGCTGTGCAAAATGTAAATAAAAACAAAATGCAATGATATTCAAATATTCAAAGACTGCACAATCAATAACGTTTCTCAACGTAAAATAGTGAAGAACTTGGGGATTTCATCATCTATGGTACATAATGTCACAAAAAGATTCAAAGAAATTTCTGTATAAAACCAGTATTTGCTGGCAATGATTTTTGGGACCTCAGGCAGCACTGCATTAAAAACAGACATGATTCTTTAGTGGAAATCACTGCATGGGATCAGGAACACTTCTGAAAAACACTGTCTGTGAAAACAATTCATTACTGCATCCACAAATGCAAGTTCAAACTCTAAAACGCAAAGAAGAAACCATATACAAACAGGATCCAAAAACCCCGCTGCCTTCTCTGGGCCTGAGCTCATTAAAAATAGACTGAGGCAAAGTTACAAATTGTCCTGTGGTCCGACAAATCAACATTTGAATTTTTTTTTGGAAATCATGGACACTGTGTCCTTTGGGCTAAAGACCACTCAGCTTGTTATCAGCGCACAGTTCAAAAGCC
>JAILXH010133380.1:0-10454 GCA_023558415.1 Piaractus mesopotamicus
TTTTTTTTTTTTTTTTTAATGACATCTCTGTCTGTAATAAGGTTCCCTCTTTAAGGCTAAAACTTTAATGAGATCGTCCAAGACATTCAGACGGAAAATTAAATAACACCTGTTAGGCTGGGAACAGCCTATTCCCCAAATAATACGAGAGCAGAAGCTAGCTTTATCAAGAGACCACTCAGTGCATCTGAATTAACGTATAAATTCACTGCACAGTCGAGTGATTTCAGTTTTAGTGGTTTTGGAGGTAATAATTCAATGACAATTATGCCCTTGTTGATGCTGCCACATTGAGATTCATTTCCCAACTTTGAAGTACAGGGAATCAGATGATTGGTTGGGGTTTTTTTTTGTGTGCAACTTAATTTTGCTTCATTCTGATCTCATATAAAAGAAGTTGTCAAAAGGGCTGGACTCCAATTCTGGCCAGGAAGTCATTTAAAAAACTGCGTATTAAATCATGTAATAGTGCAGGGGTGTCAAACTCAACCAGTAAAAGGGCCATATTAAAAACCCAAACTGGCCATTGTTTTTTCAAAATATGCAAAAACTTCAACAGTAAAATACAGACACTTGTAGTAGACCTTGAAATATTACATGGACACCTGAAATATTCAAAATTTAAACGTCCCCAGAAGCTCAGTCTTTTAAACCTGCCTGTCTGCTGGAATTGGACTCCTGGCGTCCTTTCTTTGATTCAAGTTCATTAAGACTTGGGCTCACTTTCTGAGCTGCCGAGTTGACGTTGGGTGTTTTATGTTGGTTGAACTGCTGCTGAAATGCGTTTTGATGATATGACAGGTGTGGAATTGTGTGGAATTGTGTAGAACTGAGGTGTAACCACTGTCAAATAGACTGTTGTTGGGGAAGAAGAGTCGAAGCACATTACGTTGCAGTGCATGCTGGGGAATGTATTGCAGCGCACTGTGAAACGGGGTAATGTTAATAGAACATTAAAATACTTTTGCGGGCTGGATAGGATTGTGTGGCGGGCCTGATCTGACCCACAGGCCCCGTGTTTGACACATGGGTAACAGAGTCTATGGGTGCAATCTTGCAGAACCCAAGATGTTATGTAGTACAGTACTAATAATAGGGTTTAGTAGGATAAACTGGAGAAATTGTGGTAAACTAAAATGCTCAAAACCTGATATGTTTCGTCTTGTGTAGCTTTTTCCTCGGAATGTCACTGGATCCTCTGAATTACGAGGTTGTTGGAGTCAGAATACTAATGCTGCTGTGCGCTAACACTGCTTCGTACTGAATTGACATCATAAGATTGTCAACCTCACCAAAATAGCCCTCGCAAAACAGCAAGTTTTGTCTAGTATGGTAACCAAGTTGCTTTGACAGTAGTACAGAACAGATGGAGAAGCTGGCGTTAGTATATAATACTGTTTAATAGATGTTTAATATACTCACTTTCCTGTTAGGTCATTAGCAGTGCCAGCTTGCTTGTAGCATGATTCATATTTCGGCTCCTTAATGACGTCATAATTTAGAGGATCCAGTAAATTCAGTGGAAAAATGTTCACAGGATAAAACGTATCAGCTTTATAACCTTTTTATATAGTACAGAGTGTGATATTGGAGATTTTCAATATTTATTTTCCTAATGATCACCAAAATTACCTAAAATCATCACGTAGTGGAGTTCCTACTTGACGGCCATTAAAATGAGGAAAGCAGTAAACATAAGGAAAACTCTTGAGCCGCCGTGTCTAAACTTTTGACTGGAAATTCTACCCCTTCTGTTGAAAACAAAGAAGATCTTTATATCTTTATTATGGTGAGTGGAAATGGGGACTGAATGATATCAGTGAGAGCGATACGGATCATAGCAGAGGGGTCAGAGAGGTCTGATCTGTGGAAGCGTTTCATTGCTTTATATTCATCCGTCTGATTGAGCCTGGAGTGTGTGCCACATTTCAATCGCTGCCTGGCCTCTCCTAATCGCTCCGCCATCCATATGCACAGACTAAGGAAGTGAAGGCCGAACATCTCCCATCCGTCTCCAGTTTTCTTAAACGTGCCGAGCAGGCTGTACCTCCGTTTGCTCGGGAGCAACTGACCGTAACCTTCAGAGAGCATGTCTGAATGGGATTTGACTAAGAAATCCTGAGATGTCCACAGAGGATAGCGCGGAATGGTAAAGTACCCTTTGGCTAATTGGCACAGAAAGCAGGTGCTTAGCTCGGGTCCTGGAGGGCAGCAAGACGTCCTGCATGGCTTTAAAGTTCTTCCTGATCTGCAGCCCTCTGAAGCTCTCGGAGCTCTTCACTGACTGCAGATAACCTTTAGAAAAGCATACTCGGCCTTAAGAGGTGGTTAAAATAAGCACACTGAGAAGTGCTTAAGGTGTCCTTGGACTGTTTGGTGCACAAAGTACCCCTATGACGTGTGCTGTGTGTAAGATTTGGGATCAGACCACTCTAAATTATGTAACTGTAGGATTGTGAAGGCATATACTACTATGGTTTTAATTGGGGTTGGGCAATATGACGATATTCATCATTATTGTGAAAAGTTACACCACAGTATGCTAGAGTTGGGCAGTATAACGGTACATGGGTAAACCGTGGTGTATGAAAATTATGCCAGCGTTTAAAAATGATGGCTGTATTTCAAAATTATGAAGTCAAATTTCTATTCTATGTCTGAATGGCCAAATAAACACATTCTGCCCATTTATAGTTTCAGAGGAGTTCACTGATAGGTGGCGCCAATAGAAAGAGGGGGAAAAATCAGAGCCAGTAAAAACCTCAGAAAAAGGCTCAGCGATGCCTAAGAGCTAAGCTCACCACAGAACACGTTCGATTTCAGGGTTCACTCTAATACCAGTGCATTGACTTTTACACTCCTCTAAACAGGCATTGCTTTAGCATCAGTTAGCTGGAACCAAGCCTGTGCTGTGGCATATTTGGCCTGCTAACAAAGCTATCTGTAGCTTAGCCAAAACGCTACAGTCCACACACCACAGAACAGGTTTGATTCCAGGTTTCTGTCAAGTCAAGTCAAATTTATTTGTATAGCGCTTTTTACAACTGATGTTGTCACAAAGCAGCTTCACAGAAATCCATTAAGGACAAAGTTTTAACATGAAATGTAAATCCTCCAGATGAGCAAGCCAGGGGCAACAGTGGAAAAATGAAAAACTCCCTCAGAGCTGCGGAAGAAACCTTGGGAGGAACCAAGGCTCACGAGGGGGGACCCATCCTCCTCTGGTCAAACTACCTACAAAATTATTATACTACTAATATTAATAGTAGTAGTATTAGTAATAATAGATAGGAAAACTTGAAAACCATTAAAACTTCAGTGTAGGGTGGGCAGCTAGTCCAAGGCAAGTGGCGGTAGCCGGGCAAGTGGCGGTGACTGGGGTGTGGGCAACTGGTCTGAAGCGGGTAGCAGGAGAGCTCGACAGACAATCATCCATCCCTCCAACACCAGTACCTCCACGTTGCACTCTGTTGTCCTCTTAAAGGGCATTGTTTTGGCGTCAGTTAGCTGGAACCAAGCCTGTGCAACGGCGTGTGGCATGTTTGGCCTGCTAACAAAACTATCTTTAGCTTAGCCAAAACGCTGAAGTTCCAGTCGCCACAGAACAGGTTCGATTTTGTCTTTGTCACTACAAAACCAGTAACTCCACTTTTACTCTTTCAGGCATGTTTTATCATCTACACTTGTTTCAGCAGAGCAGCATTTGGTCAGAATCAAACCGTGGTGTGTGGCGCTGTTTTGGTCTGTAGCTGCTCGCTAAGCTAATGTTAAGTTAGCCAATCAGGCCACAGATCCAAACACCACAGAACAGGTTTAATTTTGGCTTTCAACACCAGTTGATCAACTTCACTCCCTCAGATAATCCCCCCAAAAACGAAACAGCATTTTAGGTCACTGAAAGCTAAACTTTTGGAAAACATTCTCCAGATTGGACATTTTTTAAGGGCCCATATCCTACATTGTTCTTGTTGTGTTTTTTTTTTTTTGTTTGTTTTTTTTTCCTTTGAGATCCACTTATTACATTTGGGAGGAACTGTGTACCAACAATGGTCAAAATTCCTTTTAATGTGAATTTTCCAACCTCTTTGCCCCTTGTTACTATGTTTTTAGGACTAATATATGAACCTGAGCTTTATTCTGATTGGCTGCTCTGTTTTCACCCTTATTTAAAAAGCACTCAGTGCTGAAACTTTATATACCTTTAGTGTGAGTGGGTGGAGCTACACTGCTATAGGCTGAATAGGTGGATAGATGTAAACAAGTTGTTGTTTGTGAAATCAAAGAAACAAATTCTGAACAGGTTGTTTTTGCAGCTTAATTTCCGTAAATGGACGGTATGGAGTGAGTACATTTTAAAACCTTCAGTGTTAATACTTTAAACTCCTTTATTTAAAAAACCTCACTGTGTCAGTGTGCTCAGTAATATCAGGCGTGATTATGGTGTTGCTGACCGTATGCGAACTTAGTCATTTATATTTGCTTTAGAATTAGGGAAAATAATTTGTTTCTTTAGAGTTTTTGTCCTTTTCTCACTGTTTAAAATATCATTTCGATTAATAATGTAGATTATTAATTGCAAATATGAATAGAAGAGTGTTATGGTGTAATTTGATTGAGCGTTGTACTAAAAAAGAGCATTTATGCGCATATTGTTTTTTAAATAAAACTGTATAATGTAAAAAAAAATATATATATATATATTATTATTAACAAACTGATATCTGATCTCTTTATTTTTCCAATTAATTGGTTAATTGAAAAGATAATAGATTCCAGGAAAAAAGTTAGTTGCGTCCATAGTAATTACATATTAAACAATTACATAATATAAATCGACTGTATAGCACAGTGACAATAGCTCTGGACCTCTAAGGGTCAACAGATTTTTCAAATGCTCCACTGTGGTGGAATTCCACTGCCTGGAAGCGATCAGGAGTGTGAATTACACATCGGAGCGTGGCTCTTATTGGGTCTTATGAGTGCGGCTCTTATTGTCCTGAAGTCTGCTGTTATTGCTTTCTGTGAGCAGGCGGACTCACCTGATGTCCTGGCCACACGCGGAGCCGCACTGAGCCCAGTGAGGCCGACATAATGGAGCACCGCGGAGCCTCTCCAGCCTCTCCAGGTCCTGGTGCAGGGACAGCTGCTCATTGGCAGTCTCCCGTCCCTGGCACACGCCTATTAATTAGGCTCCTACAGAACAGGAAGCAGGTTTTGGGGAAGCAGTGAGGTGCGGCTGATTTACTATATGGCCAGAGACCGCCACTGTGTCCAGTCCAAAGTGCCTTCTCTGCTTGTTTGAGGCTTTCTGAAGCGAGTGGCTCTGCCCAGCTTTTAGATGAAGGGCACTGGGTTGATGAAGGAGCTGGGTGAGTGCTCTGGCTGTTCAGGCAGATTGGAAAACAAAGTCGCCAAGTCTTTCACTGCGCTGTGGCTTTGCATTGGTTTCTTGAAGAAATGCCTCATCATAATATTGTCATGTTATATTAATATTTATGTCTCATTTAGAGCATTCAGCATTATAAAAGTAGACTATTTGAAAGAAAGCACCGTGACCCAGAAGGATAAGCAGTTTAGAGGATGGATGGATGGATGGATGAAAGAAAGCTGTGTGTCCTGATTTAATATTGCAGTCAGAGGCTACTTTCTTAGTCCCAAGCTAGTATGCTAGTCACAAAACAACGTTTTATATATTGTGTTATTACATCCTGAGTAAATACTGATGAACTGATAGCAAAAAAGAAAAAAAAAAAAGTCATTTATTGATTTGGCGTGAACCATAGCAAGACATTAATATAGAATTCCCAGACACATGATTGACATTTATTACCGTGCTGCACCGTGCCTACATTTACTATAAGATAAATTAATGAAATATGTGTAATACTGTACATGTGCATGTAATAATATATGCAAAATAATTAGTGATTCATCAATATAATTTTTAAGACCAAGTACAAGTACGAGTACTCGCTGATAGCAGTTCTGATACCACACTGAGTAAGCTATAGAATTTAGCGGTTGTTTGTGTAAATGAGTGCAAATGGTTTTAACAGAGAAATTATTAGAATCTGATTTGAAATGAAATGAAATGATTTGTTGCACATCAGAAAGCACATGAAGTATGTTTCATAGTTTTGATCCTCATCGGTCCTTTTCAAAATCAGGGTCTGTAGCACATCCCAGGCTAACGCAGCTGACTAGCTCATGTTGGAGCCTTTTTGATTGGCTGGTTGAGCTGTAGTTGAATGTCCTCTAAAGCCAGACATACACTGTGTGATTTTACAAGTCTTGTTCTTTCGTGACTCACACTGTATGTTTGTACAGTTCATCCTGTGCAGATAAAGCTAAGATTTATATACTCACACTGTATGAAAATGTTCAGTCTGTCTGACCTGCTATATGATACGCCTCCAGCTCTGTCTATGGACAGTTATCAATAAAGCGGTTTTGTTCAAAACATCACACTGCGTGTCCGAGTACAGAGCTAACATGCTGAGAAACTACGGCAGCTTTGCTAACTTGTACCACACTGTGCACTGGAACTAAAAGCAGGCAGTGATGTTCATGGGTAGGACGATACGGTCTCTCTATTTTACAGAGACAAATGACTAAAATCGATGTACTAACATTTCTGTATCACAGTTCTTATCAGTCAAACAGAATAAAGTCTGTGTATACAGACTTTGGCTTTGCTTCAGTGTTTAGATCTCAAACACAACACTAAGATTACACTGATAAATAATAAAATGACAGTAGTAGTTAATTCAGTCACGTCCTCAGAAGACACGTCCTTCACCAAGTTATGAAGAGTTCTCTTTGCGAGCACACTGAAAGAGTTTAATCATCACATTCATCCGCATCCACTCGGGGAAGGGTCTGAAGCACAACCCATGTTGGAAAATGTCAAAACTTGAGTAATGTAACTTTTTTTTGTTGTTTTTTAATTTTACCTGATTTTCTCCCCAATTTAGTCGTCTCCACTTCCACCCGCTAGTTAGGACTCCCCCAATCGCACGATGCTATCAACTCTAGGAGGGTGAAGGCTGACACAGGCTTCCTCCGAGACCTGTGATACCAGCCACCGCTTTCTTTTCGAACTGCCGCTCACGCAACGTCACTGGACAGCTGAACGCGCTCGGAGGAAAGCGCCAACCTGCTTCTTTTCGAACTGCCGCTCACGCAGCGTCACTGGACAGCTGAACGCGCTCGGAGGAAAGCGCCAACCGCCAGATCTGTTACGTACAGACACTAACAGACGCCTGCGCTGACTAGCATCGCGTTGAGTGATGGGGGGGAGAAGGAGGGGTCATCCCACCCACCCAGAGAGATTGAGGCCAATTGTGCTCTCTCGGATTCCCGGCCATGGACGGCTGTAGCATCACCAGGGATCGAACTCGCGATCTCCTAATGACAGGGCCAACGCTTAGACGGTTGCGCCACTCGGGAGCCCAAGTAATGTAACTTTTAATTATGTTGATTTTGTGAACAAGTGTTCAGGTAGTCATTCGGAAACACAGGGTACGTGATGCGTGTACAATGCTGCCCTAATAGTAAATAAAACATCAGGAATCGAATTGAATTGACCTCAGAATCAAAAATTGTATTGAACCTGTAAATTTGTCCATCATTATAGCCCTAGTTTTAACTTGGCCCTGATTAACAGTACATTAGCTGCTGTAGCTGACAGTACTAGATTTGAGATGTTATCCTCCTCACTCTCTTGGTCTCCAGTGACCAAACAACCTGAAGATTGCTCAACATAAAAACCTCTTCTAATGTTAATGTTGTCATCTATTTTGGGATCATTACAGTTAACGAGGGATGCCCAGCCATGTTGGGTTTAGCTCCACTCGTAATGTTAAACACCTGATTATCTAGTCGGAATCTTGAAGAGCCACTGAATATTTGCGCCAGATGTGTGAGATAAGGGCTAGAAGTAGACTCTGCGGGAAGGTACATCTCCAGGGGGTCCATCTATCAAATTTATCCGAGTGAAAAATCCCAGCCTCTTTGCCTTTCATGTCCTATGTATTACAAACATAGGAATAGAGGAGTTGATCCTACATCTGCAGTCTTGCTCCGAGACATGATAAATGTGCGCCCGGTAGCAGCGCTGGGCACCTGCGGTGTGCGGGAATGGCTGCTGACATATGCGCAATGAATTACATACTTTCATGGAAGCCTTTTAGAGGACTATTTTTATGTAAAGGGCACCGCTGCAAGTGTCTGTCTGCCACAAGATAGATGTGTAGCGGCTGATTTACTATACAGCGTTGAGATATTGCCTCTCCCCGTTTTTCCAGAAATCAAATAAGCCGATTCAGCGCCACAATATCTACCCCCCGTATCAAAACACTTACGCAGCCCAAATGTAGCGTGAATAACCCGGTGCCATTTAATTCAGCACTTGAGCGACAGCGGGGCACTTTTTGATGGATAGATTCAGTCTCAATTAAAGAGGCCTGACAGGCTGCTGCCGTGCCTCGCAGGTGAAGACATATTTCAGCTCTTCTCCAGCCGGAGTCCTCCAAAAGGTCAGCATGCCACTTCATCAAACATCAGAGCGCTCCGGCCGGACCGTCAGCGCTACGTGACCCGCTGCTCCGACTGCGCTTAAAGTTCAGCGCTAACCGGCTCCAAAGCAAGCCAGCTCGCCCTCCGTTTCCCCCTCCGTACCAGATCAGTCAGCGCTATTCTCCCACCGCTTCACCTCCTCCACCTCCACGCTGATGACATTTCCCCGCTTCCTCGCTGCTGGCGACCCGGCTCGGCCCGTAGGTGGACGCTAAGTGCCTTGGGACGTGTGGTGACCCCATCGTCCTGTAATCTTTTATTCACAGGGTTTAAAGCAAAGAACGTATTTGATGTAGAAAATAGCTATGGCTGATATGGTGATATTTATCATTATCGCAATAAATAAAATCATGTCAGTTTGCTTTTCTGATTGTATTGTGGATATTGCCAGTACTTGGAACATTCATCGGCTACATGTTACATTATAGAGAGCATAATTATGTTTGTTTAATACGGTTTCGTGCAGCACAGTTTGTGGAGATTTGAATAAAAACCATTCTGATAATAGTTTTTGATGTATGTTTTTTAAATCTGGTGCTTTCTGCCAGTTCCAAGGCAGATAAACTGAATATTGTGATGCGTATCTTGTATCAGGAAAAGCACTCTGATATTATATTTTTGCCAAAATGCCCACCCTTAGTAGAGTAAGCCAAAATATGAGGTACGCTCATTGATTTCTCCATCAGATCAGTAATTTATTGTTGCTGTAGTGCTATTAAGCACATTTTTGTGGTAAAATTAGCTCATGTGTATTCATTTGTGGCCTACCGTACTAGTCTTGCTATTACTGAGTATCTGCCAATACCAAATCTGATCTGTGTTTTTGTGAATACAGCCACCTTTTTAGTTACACAAGGCTGCCAATTACTGTAAAATACCGTAGTCAAGTCACTTTATTTTGCATGTGTGCATACCGTGACACTCTGAACTGAAGTTTTTTTTAATGAGTGTTATTATATAATTATTGCGAAATGCATAATTTAAAGCTGCTCCGTGTTGTATAAAATTGAAATAGATAGCATTACCTCAATCATGCTAAAATATGCCTTGTGCGCGCTGCTGCGAGTCGCCCTCGGAAGCCTGAAATAATCATTTAAAAGCTGTGTCGGTTTTTCAGACATCATCGTGTTTAAAACACGTTTAAAAAGAAAGTGATGTTTAGGTCTCAAAATCAACATTATACTGAAGATGATGCCAATAGTAGATAATACGTTCTTAAAAGACACGTCCTTCGCCAAATTTTCACAATCGTCAGAATCATCTAAATCTTACATAGTGCAGCTTTAAGTGTTTGGCTTTTTTGTTGTGTTTACCGCTAAGAAATAGTTTTTATATGCACGCTGACATTATCCATGCAGCTAGTTTATCCGTGTTTTGACAGGAGACAGAGAACATAACCACAGTTAAAATACTGGCACTGAAGATATTACAAGTGGCTGTTTTCATCTTCCGCTTTTAGATGTTGCCACACTGTAGACAAGTAGGTTGCTTGTTAAATTCTGAAAATATGCCGCGAGTTTTGGGTAATGTCCATTTATTATGCCTTTATAACAGTGATATAAATGGAGTGTGATATTTATTTATTTATTTTCTGCATGAGTAAATAGTTAAGATATAAACAAAGTCATTCAGAGTGGTTTAATGTGAAACGCGCCTTTCTAGAGAACCGAGTCACTCTTACTGAGTCAGTCTTCCGGAGTCTGAGTTGTGTTTGACAGTAGTTTTGAGAAGATTTTTGGCCTAAATCATATTTTTTAAAAAAAATCCATTCATGTTGTAAAGATACATGCAGAATGTAATATGGCGTTTTCGTTTTTTTTTGGGTTTTTTTTTTTAATTTACCACTGTTTTATCATCAACATTCCCTATAAACACTC
>JAILXH010133473.1:5075-35298 GCA_023558415.1 Piaractus mesopotamicus
GCCACTGGAGCAAAACTGAAGATATAGAACTCCACCTCTGTAGTTAACATATTTGAATGTAGAGGCCATAGAGGCCCATTTTAAACAGACTGACCGAAATTGTACTCCAGACTGAACATAAAAGACACAACAAAGACCTCTAATCTCTATTCCTTTTTTATGTTATGTCTCCGTGAAGGACGCTTCATTCATTCATCTCTTTTATGTGACACTGACAGGTGTCACTCAAATCACTGTCACCATGGAGACAGCTCTCTCCTCTCAGCCAGTCGGATGCTGAGGGGAAGTGTAGGAGTTGCTAGGGAAGATTGACAGCTCCTGAGGCAAGGCGGAGCTTTTAGAGTAAGATTACACACAAGCACAAACACACACAAACACACGCACACACATAAATCCGCACAGACACCTTCACACAAACACATGCACACATGCGCACACACAAACACGCATACACACACCAACATGCGCACACACACAAACGCATATACACACACCAACATCTGCACTTTTACTTTATTGGTTTTAAGGTCCAAATGTGTACCTTAGAAGTTTTCCCAGGTGAAAAGTATGTATTTGTACCTTTTGTAACCTAATGTTTTAAAACAGAATAAAATAAAAAGCCTGGAGATGAGACGGGGTGTGTGGAGTCAGTACAACTTGGAAAATATAATATCAATGGATTATGGCACAATTATGTTCCCTGACTAAAGATACTGAGTTGTACCCTTGAGGGTACCACCCCAGTGACAAGAAGGGTGCTGCCCCAGTGACAGTTTCGTACCTTTTTACTGAGAGTGCAGATGTGGTATTCTGAAAGATGGTGCTTAGAAATAGCAAAGAAGTGACATCATGTTAGATTTCTGTGTCTAATACTTGTTTAGTGGTCTGCAAAACAGTGTGTTTAATGGGAGTCAAAACGTTCATGTGGTCCCCACAATCAGAAACACACAAACACACACACACTGCCTTAAACACTCTCTTACTCTCAGATTAAGAAGTCAGAGGTTAGTGGGAGTCAGTTCTGTCTAAGTGGGTCACTTTCCTCAATCAAAACAGGAAGGAAAAGCATGATCTCTCTGCACCCCATTAGTTCCCTTCAGCACAAAGCCGCCTTTCGGAAAGTCTAAAATTAACGCACAAGGTCTAACCTCCCACCCACTCAGCAAGGGCACAAATAGCTGTTGTTGGTGCCGGTGGGGTAAATCTCCAAACGCAGTAGTGCTCCGAAGCTCATGTCATGGAAAAGAAAGCCCAAGGACAGCCCCAGATAATCTTCCAACACACATACACACAATTAACTCCATGACAGCGTTCTTTAACCCTTAGAGGTCACAATTATGGCCAATCATAATAAAAGCAGATGGTACTTTTCTTACTCTTTCTTACTCTGAGCTCATTGAAGCAAGTGGGGAAATTCTGTGAAAAGTGCAGATTCTAAGTTTTCAATCCATATCACATTTGTGTGTTGGTAAGTAGGGATGCTCAAGTCTGGTTTTCTCCTGCTACCTATCCTAATCCATTACTTCAAAATGAATTAATGAGTCGAGAAATATAATACGGGCAGATGCTTCCAGAAACGTAAAATGCATGATATAATTAAGCAATTATCATTGCATGCTCTGTGGCATGGATAAAAACGCTGAGCAGGCCCAGTTGGGCTCGCTGTTGGTACATGATGGTAAGAGAAAAAGATCTAAGTGACTTTAAATCTTTTATTATTGAGCTTATGAAAACATTCATGATGAATAGACCAATAGAAATACTCCATAATCACTTACAATAAAATCTCTTTATATTAACTTACATTTAAAGACAAGAAAGTTTTTCCTTCTCTTGTGATGTTTTGACCTTTCATTGTTGGTATCCCTAGAAATTCTTATTGTTGAGCTGCACAAATCCAGAAATGGCTATAAAAAAAACAGGTAAACAGTTGAAAACTCCCCTTTCCACTTTGAGGACAATATTTAAGAAGTTTAAAGCAACTTCAATCTGCTGAGAGGAGGATGTATGTGTTTACTGAGCCCACACACCATGGGGAGGATGGCTTGAGTGAATAAAGAATCTCCAAGGATCAAAGATGGGGAATTGCAGACATTGGTTAGGTCTTGGGGTCATGACTTCTTCCAAACTACAACCAGACTCTACCTGCATAACCACAAGTTGTTTAGGGGGGTTGCCAGAAAAAACCCTCTACTGTCAAGGCCCAACAAACACAAGCACCTACAGTTTGCCAGACATTACTGGAGCTTTCAATGGGTTCATGTTCTGTGATCAGATGGGACCAAAATAGACCTTTTTGGCAACAAACACAAAAGAGGTAGGTTTGGCATAGAAACAAAGAAAAAAGGACCTCATCTCAACTGTGGCACTCCTTAGGTGTTGGTGGATCTATGATGTTGTGGGGCTGTTTTTCTTTAATGAAGTGAGGCCCTCGGTATCATGGACGCCATAGAGTGCCAGTAAATTAAAACCTGACTGCCTCAGTCAGGAAGCTTAAACTAGGCCATAATTGGATCTTCCAGTAGGACAATAAGCCAAAGAAAATTTCAAATTCAAGACAAAAATGGCTCACTGACCACAGAATCAAGGTTTCTCCACTACCGTTCCAGTCCCTTGACCTGAACCCCACAGAAAAATGGTAGGATGAGCTAAAGAGGAGAGTTCACAGTGTGGACCTAGGAATCTAAAGGATCTGGAGAGATTCTATGTGTAGAAGAATGGTCTCTTATCCCTAACCTGTGTTCTCCAGTCTCATTAAACTATTACAGCAGAAGACTCAGCTGTTATCTTTGCAAATGGAGGCTGCACAAAATATTAAATAAAGGGATTCCAACAATTGTGGCACACATAAAACACTGAAAAATATTTCACGATTTTTCTTTTAGTCAAGGAACTTATTAAAGGTTAGGTTTTTGTTAATATTTTGAATGAAATATCAAAAGGACACACATACACACTCGACATGATAGATTTCTCTTCATATAGAAAATGAAGGTCCAGACCAGCTGACCTTCTGAATTATTGAGAAATCATACAGGATTCAGAAATGTCTCATTCCCACAGGCCTTCTGCCACTTGCAGACACTACGTAAAGAGCATGTGTTGCATGCATGAAGTGTGTGTGTGGCCTGATTCATGGTGACATTTTCACTACCATGCTAATAAATCCATCCCAGCTTTATCTATGAACAGCCAGGGCTAAAGCATGGCTAGCATGCTTGAGTACACAGTTAAATCACAGAGACTGGCCATCCTTTGTATGACTGGTAGCTCATCACAAACCAGCTCCTGAACTGGCAAACATTACCATGATTAATCATGACTGATATCTGTTGCAGACAACTTGCACTACATTTTAACAGCTCGAGCCTTCATACGAGTTCAGTTTAATTTGCTCAATTATGTACAGAAATAAAAAAAAAAAACATACAAAATTCAGTCTTCAAGATTAATTCTACCGTTGTTTTTACCTACTTTTGTGCATTTTAAAAGGTAACAGCACCTCCAGTAGGTCCAGGGCAAAACTAAAGAAGCAAATTTCAACTTTTTGAGCTCCTTAGGGACATGACAATTTAATGTGTTTTTTTTTTTTTTTTTTCAGGGTCATTTAAGTTCCTAATATCACTTTCTGCATGTCTGGATCATCTAATAAGAAGAGAAAGTGCCTTGCGTCCACCAATCCTAGCTTAGCCTAGATGAAGGTCATAAATCCCCAAGCTGCTATGATTAGCGTGCAGTCACCTCTCCGGCTAATAAGCGCTGCACTGAGACTGAAAAGTGACATTTGCTGCGGGATCCACACAGCAATTGTAACTGCAGTGGTACGTGAGGCGCTTTTCACCTCTTTGACCTCAGTGGTGAGGAGATATTGCTGGGTAACACATACACTACTCAGCCTGCATTTTTGTTTATTTGATGTGGAGCCAATTAGAGATTAGGCTCAATTTTCAAATAGTGTTAAATGTCCAAAATATCAAATCAAACAGTAAATTTTGATTTTTTATAAGTAAATTAGTCTCTCACTACCATTGTACGTTCTTATAATTACAACCCCATTTCCAAAAGTTGGGACGCTGTGCAGAATGTAAATAAAAATAGAATGCAGTGATGTGCAAATCATGTAAACCATATTTTAAAAAGAAAATACTACAAAGACAACATATCAAATGTTGAAATTGAGAAATGTTTTTTGAAAAATATATGCCCATTTTGAATTTGGTGCCAACAACACGTTCCAAAAAAGTTGGGATGGGGGCACGTTTACCACTGTGTTTCATCACCTCTTCTTTAACAACACTCTGTAAGCATTTGGAAACTGGAGTCCAGTTGCTGTAGTTTTGAAAGTGAAATGTTTTCCATTCTTGTTTGATATGGGAGTTCAGTGTCTCATTTGCAGTATTTTTCATTTCATAATTCGCCAAATTTCAGTGGTGACAGGCCTGGACTGCAGGCAGATCAGTTTAGCGCCCAGACTCTTTTAATACGGAGCCATGGTGCTCATGCAGAATGTGGTTTTACATTGTCTTGCTGAAATAATCAAGGCCTTCCCTGAAAAAGACATCGTCTGGATGGCAGCATATGTTGCCAAAACATGTAACTATTATTCAGCATTAGTAGTGCCTTCAGAGATGTACACATCACCCATACCATATGCACTAATGCCCCCACATACCATCATGAATACTGGCTTTTGAACGGTGCACTGATAATAAGCTGAGTGGTCTTTAGCACAGAGGACACAGTGTCCATGGGGAGTAGCCTTAGGCCTGGGCCTCCCTAGATTGACCACGGGCCTCCTCAATCGAATGGTGAAAGAATATTTATTATGGCTTTTTTTTTTTTTTAAGATAACGCAGTTTGATTTGATTTCAGTGAGGGCCGTCACTGTTTTACAGCCAATCAAATTATTACACTCTCAGCCAAGCTCCATCTTGTTTTACTCAACTCTTCAATCACTGCACAGCAACCATTGTTATTTGCCATTGTCTCAAGAATTCAGTGTATTATCACTATGCCAGCGTTTGAATTTGAAGCTTCATCTGCAAGTAAAAGATCAATCAATAAAAAGATCAGTGTTTATTGACAATGGTTTGTTAAAGTATTTCCGAGCCGATGTGGTGATATCCATCACAGAACATATCGGTTTTGAATGCAGTGATGCCTGAGGGTTAACAGGTCATGGGTATTCAATTGTGGTTTTCTGCCTTTACTTTCACACAGAGATTTCTCTGGATTCGCTGAATCCTTTGATGAAATCACTGAACAAAAGGTATGAAATACCTAAAATCCTTGACATTACTGCTTTCTGTTTTTATTTGCATTTCAAATACTGTGCCCAACTTTTTTGGAACTGGGTTTGTAGGTTACCAAAATGGTTTTTAAACACTAAGTATTTATACTATTTAGTTTGGGACCCCTGCTTTAGACTGACCACCACTGTAAATGCCGAAAAAAAAGTCAAATGTCACTTACCATTACTCTTACCATTACTCTTACACTTACCATTAGTCTGGATGTAATTTAATGCAGTAATAGAGAAGCTGAGCTCAGATACTTTGAACTGTGTGCTGTAACAGTCCTGCATGGACCTTCTTCCAAAAGGTAAATGAAAACAATGTACAATGCAAAAGAAACACCCAGTCCCACTCAGTTTTTGGGTGCAAAATATTTCAGAATATTTTTTGAACAATGACACAAATTTGAAAATTAACTTTGACTAAAATGATTTCACTTGATGTCATATATTATATAAGATCAAGTAATCTTATTTCATATTTTCACTCTACTAAAGCTAGCATTCTTTTTTCTTGAATACATTTTATATAATAGATTACTTTTCTTACAATTTGAAAATTAAGATTGTTGTATTTTTTTTTTTACAGTTTCGGAAAACTGATATGTCAGACACATGCAAGTTAAAAGAGTGATGCAATTCTAACAATTTGGTTTGATTCTGATTCTTCTGAGAGAAAAAAAAATAATGCATGAAATCTCAAAATTCAAAATTCAAAGATTCAATTTAGCTTGTTTTACTCACTTCTGTTACAGTTAAGATTTTTTTAAAGCACACTAAATTTTGCAAATGTGACTGATGAACTACTTACACAGTAGATGATAAAAAACAAAACATCAAGCATTTGGGCATCTTAACATTTGAAAATACAATTTTACTGAGGCCAAATACTTAACTGAATATTATTAATATTATTATGCATTCTACCATTCCAAAATTGCTGAACTACCACATTTTTTGTTTAATAATTCTGTATCCAGGGCAAGTATGTATGTATATATGTATGTATGTACGTTTGTATGTATGTATTTATTTATTTATTTGTTGTTGTTGTGTCAAAGATTAAACCATCTTTATATGGTATGCTATAAAGCTCCATGATACGATTTCAGCAGGATATAGCATAAAACTCGCAAGTAAAATGTCAAATAATCTGCTGTATGTGACCTGCTTTCACAGACTGCAATTCTCCAGGAGAACCTCTTGGGAATTTCAGACCAAAACAAGCTATAAAAAGCTGGCCAGGACACTGTTGTCATTTCTCTTTTCCTCCAAACAAATTGAGATGGGGCTTCAATTTTAATACATAAAGGTATTCCATTTTCTGAATCCAAGGTCATATTTGACCCTTTTTGGAAAGATGCTCTTATCATGGTGTGTGATGTTTGGCTGGCTGTAGTGAGAGTTATAGGCTGAAAATCGCCTCTTCAGATGACTATTATCAGCTCAGGTCAACCTTGAAGGCCTTCAGCTCAGTGCTGAAGGTCATTTTATTTGTAGCTGCATTTCTACCAATTAATCTTTCAGCTACGCATCAATCAGCCCCCTCTCTGGTGATTCTTCACTGAAAGGTTTTACACTCTTAAAAATAAAGGTGTCAGAAAAGGCTATTTGGAGCAATGCCACAGAATTCAAGCTTTTTGTACCATAAAGAACCTTCAAATGGACAGCTCTTTAAAGAACTGTTTTTCTAAATGAGTGAAAGTGTTAAGAACCTTTTCAAAGTTTAATGACACACTCCAGTTATGGCCGTAACTAGCCATGAAGACCATTCATGAGATTTAATATAGAGATGGCAGTGTTTTGATAATGCAGTAGGGCAGAGCCACAGGTATCACAGAACCTCTCCATCAAGTGGGCTGGGACATTTGTTAAGCTGCATTTTTTTTAAGATAAGATTTTAAGTGACATTTGATTTGTTTTCTGTGATTGCTGTCACTGTATTATGGCCAGTCAAAATCACTATGACTTAGCCCTCCAATCACTGTGAAGCAACCACTGCTTAATCACACACCACTTAATCACTGAATTCAGGTGTTTCATTCAGGCCTATTGCCACAGATCTATAAAATCAAGCACCTAGTCATGCAGTCTGCTTTTACAAACATTTATGAAAGAATGGGTCGCTCTAAAGAGCTCACTAAATTCAAACATTGTACTGTAATAGGATGCCACCATTGCAAAAAGTCAGTTTGTGAAATTTCTTCCCTCCTAGATTTTCCACGATCACCTGTGAGTGGTATTATAAAAAAGTGAAAGCATTTAGGAACCACAGCAACTATAATAACCACGTTACAGAGCGGGGTCACAGAGTGCTAAGGCACATATTGCATAAAAGTCACCTTCGCTCTGCTGACTCAATAACTGTTCCAAACCTCTTTTGGCATTCACATCAGCACCAAAACTGTGCCGGGAGCTTCATGGAATGGGTTTCCATGGCCAAGCAGCTGAATGCAAGCCTTACATCACCAAGCACAATGCCAAGTGTCAAATGGAGTGGTATAAAGCACACCACCACTGGACTCTGGAGCAGTAAAAACATATCCCCTGGAGTCATGAATCATGCTTCTCTATCTGGCAGCCTGATGGATGAGGCCAGGTTTGGCGAATGCCACGAGAACATTACCTGCCTGACTGCATTGTGCCAACTGTAAAGTTTAGTGGAGGAGGGATAATGATATGGGGTTGTTTTTCAGGGGTTGGCCTAGGCCCCTTAGTTTTCCTGTGAAGGGAAATCCTAATGTTTCAGCAGACCAAGACGTTTTGGACAATTGTATGCTTCCAACTTTGTGGGAATAGTCTGGGGAAGACCCTTTTCTGATGAACTAGAACGGAGATTGCAAGCCAGGCCCTCTCCTCCAACATCAGTGTCTGACCTCACAAATGCTCCTCTGGATGAATTGGCAAAAATTCCCACAGAAACACTCCAAAAAACACTACAAAATCTTGTAGAAAGCCAGAAGAGTGGAAACTGTTATAGCTGCAAAGGGAGGACCGACTCCATATCAATGCTTATGGATTTAGAATGGGACGTCATGAAAGCTCCTGTAGATGCAATGTGTAGGTGTCCCAATACTTTTGTCATATAGTGTAATAGTAACAATAACAGCAAATTGAACATTACCACAGCAATATCCAGTGAAGGCAACAGTTGTACAGTAAAGACTGTAGAATTTTCAGTCTGAAAGTGCACAGTTGATTAAATTGCAGCAATGCCTTCATGTGGAATAATAGTAGTCACAGCTGAAATTGTTCAGTGAGATGCAGAATTTGTCATTAGTCTCACAGCCTCTGGGAAGAAGCTATTCTTCGGCCTGGTAGTTCTGGCCTTAATGCTGCGTAGCCTCCTACTGAAGAGAGGGTGGCAAACAGTCTGTTAGCAGGGTGGGTCCCTTATGATGCAGGAGGCCTTTTACCTGCACCTGCTGTTGTAAATGTCACTGATGGTGGGTAGGCTGCTGCCAATGATCCTCTGTGCAGTATTTACCACCTGCTGCAGTGCCAGTGTGTCGGCAGCAGAGCAGTAGCCGTACCACATGGCGATGCATTACACACTTATAGACGGAAATGAGGACTGAGATGCCAAAGCCAGCACGTTTCAGCCTCCTCAAAAAGTAAAGGCATTGGTGGGCCTTTTTCACTATGCTGGCTATACTTGAGTTCCTAGTGAGGTTATCAGATACGTGCACCCTCAGGTGTTTGAAGCAGGAGACCACCTCAACAGCTGCTCCCCTAATGTGGAGGGGAGCAGGAATGGTGCTGGACTTCCTAAAGTCCACAATCACCACCTTTGTTTTCTTTACATTGGTAGAGAGGTTGTTTACTCATGTATATAAATAGCATAAGGACACTGAGGTCCTCTAAAAAAAATTAAAAAAAAGGCCTCAGAAGTTTGTTGTTCATTAAAACAGCGATAAGAATATCCAGTGAGGTAGTGACTCTCTCTTAGTTGGTGCTTTGGTTATAGATGTAACCTCCTGCTAAGCTAACAGGTATGCAGCACACATACTATAAGCTAACATACAACATGGCTATAATATAAATATGAAAATTATGTAGTTAACAGATTATGCTTGTAAAAATGCAGACACCATAGTTCATTTTTACTACCAGCACCAGCAGCTGCTCATTTTAGGCTCCATTGCTGGCTTTATTAGTGATTAGATGAGAAATTGAAGATCATAAAATCACTGTGATTTTGTAAAGGTTTCAGCTGATATTTATTTTCAGTTGAAACGATGTCAAACCATTAATTAAATAAAATAAAACTGGGTAACTGGAGTTTATGGAACAGTAACACCAAGTAGAGGGATCGGAAAAAACAAGCAACAGTAAAAGGTCCATAACAATTACAAATGGGTTAAAAAAACAGCAAAAAAAAAAAAAAAATAATAATTAAATAAAAAGGAGAAGGAGAAGTTGACAGTTGGTCAATTTTCAGTAGCTAAATTTTCCACTATGTGACATAGGTCACTTTTCGGCAAAATGGACCTCACTGAAATTTTGACTCCAGTGCCAAATATTTGACTGATGGGTGTCATTGCTTGATGGACATGTGGCCTATGTACAGTGCTGCGTGACATGATGAGTAAGTGGGCGGTGTCTTAAAGGCAAGGAGAAATAGCTCTCGCATGTAGAGATAAAGACAGTGTGGGTAAATTAGGGAGAATTTCCTCTCTGACTCTGTGACTTTAGAACAGCAGGGGAGTTTATTTAAACAGTAATACTTAAATAGTTGACTTTAGGGATGCACCGATCACGATTTTTTACGGCCAATTCCAACACACACGCTGAGTTCACTGTTTGAGGTAAAGAGGCTCAAACTTATCAGGCTCAAACTGCAGCAGTACCCCGGTATGAAAGTATAGTACTAATAACAGCAAACTGCACATTAACACAGCAATGTCCAGAGAAGGCAACAGTTGTACAGTAAAGATTGTATAATTTTCAGTCTTAGAGTGCAAAATTTATCAGATTCAAATTGCAGCAATGCACACATTTTTGCAATATAAACAATATTATTTGCTCTTCACCGGCCCAAACTAGCACTTATTTCAGCTTCAAACCAGTTGCTTATATAAGTAACATCAGGCAAATAAAGTGCTACATCGAACATAAGAGGAAACTTGCTATCCAGCACAAAGACTCAAGGATCATTATGCTACAACATGACTGCACTTACATTCATAAAACTGCAACACAGAGCTGTCAAAATAAAACAATAAATTGGTCAGTTGCTGATTTTTTGTTTTAAGATTTGCTGATTTTGAGCTGCTAATTCCAGCTGGGCATCCCTAGTAAAAATCTTAAAAATTCACTCTATGAGTAGCCATTGTTTATTTGATTAGTTGCTTGCATTATGTTGTTTTCCACTAGCACTCCTTTACAGTATTATGTTAGTATTATGTTTTTTTTTTTTGGTGCCTTTAACACATTTTCCTAGTTTGATCCGTCCAACCTTTCAGATGTTGTGCACTGCATGTTGCTATGATATTATCTGTGACTGTAGCCCTCTTGTTCAAATACAGCTTTCAAATGGCTTTTTAAAACTTTGCCTTCAGTAGACTATGCAGCAAGCTAACAAAAGCAAGAGCAAAGTGGGAAGCTAAAGTTCCCCTTTAGAGCCTTCTTGACTTTGTATATAAGACATGTGATATTTAAACTCACTGATTGACTCTGACTCTGACTAATGAAAATTAGGAATTGATTTTTGAAATTTGATTTTCAGGTTCAGATTCACATGATAAAACTAATGTTAGTGAATCATTGAAAGTATATAACAATATTCTGAAGAGGCTTATTTTGGCCATTCATATAGCTATATCAAAATGCACTGCAGGGTTAAATTTCAGCAGATATGACAAAAGCAATTGTTCCTGACTAATTGCATACAAATGTAATTGTCATTCATTATTTTACTCATTTGACAGCCCCAGTATTAACATTTGATGCCAATTCTAGCTTAAATATGGACACATAAAGTCCCTAACAGACATCTAACAGACATCCAAGTACCATTTACCTTTGTTTGCTGAAGTTTTACAGTGACTGCATTTGTAAAAGTCTGAATTTGAAGCCAGTCTCTGAATGTTACTGGAAAAACCTGTTAGCCTGTTATCTGACCTGGTAATCTTTCTCTAATGAGGGTATTACGTGGTGCAGTTATAGAGAATATAATGTGTAGACCTGATATAAAAACTAAGATTTCAACAATTGACTTTTTCTTGCAGTGAACTAGGGAGTACAGGAATATTTTAGGCGGCATCCATCAAAACTTGGGTGGAACAAAAGGGACAATGTGTTACAGCATTACATTATATTACTGATAGATGAGATTTGATAGATGAAATTTGAAAGTTCTTCTTTAAAGAACCTCCACATAATGCAAAGTTTCTAAACCATATTTTCCATAGTCAAAAACTATTCAAACGTCTTTATTTTTAAGAGTGTACCTGGCTCCTTGGTGGATATTTTTAATCTTTCCACTACTTCTAGCTTGGCCCACACTTCTGGTGATGAAATACAGTACAAGCCCATCTTTGCAGTGATGACATTACGTTTAATAAACTATGGTTCCATCTCAGAATTCGTTCGGAGCAAGAAATCTCCAAGGCAACACAAACTAATATTGCAGAATGCTTTTGGTTTGGAGGGATTGGCCCTATCTCATTTTTTATTCTGTTATTGTGTGGCTTACTTCTAGCTCTGTGGGCTTGACACCAATCCTTCAGATTCATCCTAAGCTTAGTGGTTCCATCAACAATTTCGCTCTTAAATACGTCCTCCTACCGTTTCACTCATGTTAAGACTTCACACAAGAAAGCCTTAGAACTTCAAAAGGCCTTTTGATTGATGTTTTCTTTTTTTTTTTTGTATCATGCCAAAAATTCAGAGATAACATTTCATTCATATTTCTTTTTGAGGTGCCGTCAGCTTGTGACTACTGAAAGAAGTCTCTAAATATCCAGCTTTTCTGAGTTAAATTGCAGAATGAGCACTCTTCATGCTTTCTTGACCTGCAGCACTAAAAGAGTTTTAAGTCCTTTATTGAAAGACTAGTGTAAGGATATGAACAGGTGAATGAGACTATATGAGCTATATATCCTCTATATGACTATAAATCCTCTCAAAACTATTGTAAAACAATGTTTCAGACATCAAGTGTAACTATTTCATGTAATCACTTGCTGTGAGGTAACTTTTAGAGAAATTAATTTCTTTTCCTATCAGCACTTCTGTGAAGAATTCTCAGTAAGTTTCACTAGAAAGTTGAGTGTTTAATATAAAACCACTCTGAATTTCTTTTTCCCTCCATCTTAACAATATGATTATGCAGAAAAAACGGAGGAATTCCTCTTCTCACTTAGAGTTCCTTGAAAGAAGCAGAACAATACTGTCAAAAGTACATATTCTAGACTTTCAGTCAATACTTTAGTCAATATTTCTGTTATTTTTTGAAAAACTTAGAAGCACATACTTATTCACTGCTAAACAAATGTATGTCTAATTTATTATGTTAACATGTAAATAATGTGTAATTAGCCTGTGTATTTATTGCAAATTATACAACAGTTAGTTCCGGCCACGCAAGCTGATTGGTTGAGAAGCGTTCTAACTGTGCTGCTATTTTGCCATAACATCACGTTTTTTTCACAAACACTGTATCACTCCACTGCTAAGCAACAATTTTGACAACTGTAGGAGACGCTCAAGCCATTTGAACGTTTTACTTCTTACTTTGCACACAAGCAGAAAATGTATACATTTGACCTTCAGCCGATTTGGTCAGACTCTGAAGATGAGACTAAAGTACGAAACTGTCATTACCACTGAGCAGGCGGAGTTCGTTGCTCTGACGAAGCAACAAGCTGCTTGTTAAGGAACTATAATTTGGTGGAAGGAATTGCTAACATTAAAACATATTAAATGCCATGTTCACAGCCAAGTTTATTTATTTCTTAGTTTATTTATTTAACTGTTGTATAAAAGCAATAGAACACTTGACGTCGTGTGTTATCGCGGTTCGTGCCTGCGACCAAATCACAGCTATGATGTTATTTCGTGATAACACACTCCCTCTCGTGTTCTATTGCTTAAATGACAGTTATAACTTTAAATAACGGTAAACTCATGTTGTAGCACCATGGTCAGACTTTAATGTTATATTTACAATTTACACTTCCCTGTATCTACATTCTTTGTCCATTTTACCAGCTCCACTCACCATATAGGTGCACGTTGTAGTTACTACAATTACAGACTGTAGCCCATCTGTGTCTCTGCATAATTTGTTAGCCTCCTTTCACTCGACTTATACCAGCTCAACACACACTAACATGCCACCACCAGTGCTGAGAATGATCCACCACCCAAATAATACCTAAAATATCTGTAGTGATTCTCTGGGGGTCCTAACCGTTGGGAACAGGGTAAAAGGGGGCTAACAAAGTATGCAGAGAATCAGATGGACTACAGTCTGTAATTGTAGAACTAAAAATGCTCCCATATGGTTAGTAGAGCTAATAAAATGGACAACGAGTGTAGAAACAAGGTAAGTGGCTGGTCAGTGTATAGGCATGCTGTGATTATAGACACATTGTAATGATACTGTATGAGCTCAGTGCTTCATTAGACAAAGCATATTATGTTCTGTCAATAAACCAAACATCTGCAATTTGGCTGATCAAAGTCAATCTGCTGAGAAGTGAAATGTGATCAATTGTGTCAGACGGACCAATCTATAAAAGTCCCGGTACCCATCTGGGACTGACTAGGAGCCCTGCAGCTCCTCTGCTCTCTGAATCCTGTGAAGTCTGTTAGATTTCAGCTCAGAGTCAACCAACGTGGCACGAGCCATCAAAACGAAGTATGCTTAGACTTCACCTGTGTGCACTAACCATGAATTAAAAAACACTGCCAGTCAATAGTCTGGGGACATTGATCTTTAAAAAACGATTTATTTTCTTTCCTTTTAAATTTTTCTTTGATACTGAATGAATATAAGTTTGGATCTTGCCATGTTTCACCCTTTAACATTCCAGGCTTATTACATACTAAGGCTTTTCATTCATTAACTACAGGGACTTCAATGCAAACTTAGGTTGTAGAAGTGTGTAATAAAACTTTGAGCCTGCCAGCTGACCCGTGACTTGGTAAGGGGTTAATGACTAGTCAAAATTCTTATAGAGTTCAAGTTATTCAGTTTTAATTGTTATATTTTTCAGTATTTAGTGTGTCCACCCATTGCCTTTAATACAGCTTCCATACTTGCTTTCAGTTTTTCAAAGAAATCTGCAGGGATATTTTTACCACAACTCAAAAGTTCAATCTCATTCAAGTATTCCCAGTACACATTGAATGATGTTGAGGACTCTGGGATGGACAGTCTGTTGTTCTGAAAACACCAGCAGCTTCTTTGCTTGACTACCATTTTTTGATCCTTTTCTCAGTAAGTGCTTCTTGACAGCTGCACATCCTTTCATACCCATAGTGATGAGTTGCCTTCTCATGGTGGAAGGATGGAGAGAAACACCAAATCTGAATATAGATTCAGATCTGAAGAAAGAGCGGAGCTTGATTTTTTCCTCTCTCTGAAAGTTAATTGCTTTAATTGCTGTTTATCTGAGGGTGATAGTTTTGGTGGTCTACCAGGTTTTGCATACAGGGTTCAAATTGTGTCAGAGGTCTTTGGGCAGAAGGGGAGGGCTCTTGTTGCAAAGCCTGGCTACAAATATAAATATATTAATGTGAAGAATATACCTGTTGTTTTTTTCAGAAGTATTACAAGACAGCAATCTTTTAACTTCATATCAGAATAAATTTGAGTGGTTTCTATGCTTATAAGCTGACGAGAGATCACAGAACATTGGTCTAATAGCCTATATTTTCTCAGTTGATTAATTAAAATATATTATTTAGGTAGTAATAAATTGATTTAGTCATCCAAAGGCATGTTTGGTGGATCTCAGAAGAGGTAAAACCACATTCTGATTCAGTTTGTTGGACAAACGCATACAATTCTGTTCAGCTGGCTGTTTTGCAAAAACACGTTTTTGCATTATACCATGTTATTGCATGTTCTCCAACAGCCTAAAATGAAATCCCTTTGCTAACAAAACATATTATATTTAGATTATTTTCTCTGTCTTCATGTCTGCTGCTGACAAAGTCTAAGGTATCTAAAGTTTCTCAGCAGTTTGAGATGCACTCAAGCTTTATGCCCTCTGGTTTTAAACAGCAGTGATATGTAATACATCGAAAAAATTGTGCTGGGCGGGTTTACAGTTTATCCAGAGGGAGAAATCTAATGTTGATCACACTGAAAATGTAGAAAAGAAGATGGTCACCTTGTGAATAACACATGATCCCTCCAGCTCAATTTTATCTTTCTTAAAGGAGGTCCCTTTACTTTTATGGGAGGTCAAGGACCCCCAGCCCCTTACCCACCAACACCCCCAACCCTGATTGAACAGTTGCTAGGAGTCCCATTTTCTCGATATATTTCAATTCTTGAACTTGAAACTCCTATTTCTTTTTACTTATTTAACTTTGACTTTGTCCTTCTTTATGCAAGCAGATTATATTATATTAAATCTTCTTTGAAAAATGAAACATATACCGCATGGCCATTTATCCACTCATTATTCCATTCATTAAATGAAATTGCATTATCTAAGCATACACAATACCTGCTGCTCTTTTTACCCAGTGCACTGCATAGCCACCAGAAAGTCATGAGTTAATTTAATGGTAAGGAATCTTATGGGCTGCTTTTACAAAGTGTTTGGACAAATGTCTGCCATGAGCTTTTCAACAGGCTATGCCTTCAGAAAGAGGAATGGGCAATCAGGCATTTTAAACAGCCCCTAGTGAAAACTGCACCTATGAGACCACATGCCTCGAAGAATGACTACATAATATAACACAATAGTGGAAAAAAAAAAAAGACTTTTGGCCCTTGCCCCCTTGTTGGGGAAACGCAGCTGCCTCCAATCTGCCCAAACTCCACATGGGAAATTTGCAAAGTCCTATAGAGCAAAACAAATCTGCTTATGAAAACCTGAGCTCTGTGTGATCTAGTAGGATATGAGAGATGGAACACGCAGTTGTTCATTTTAGATGTTGTCTACATCAGTTTCCCAAAAGGCTTGGGCAGGTAAATTCAGAAAAAGATGAGAAAAACAACATCAGGGACTATAAAAGCAAGGATAAAATACAACAGAATCAGTCTATAGCTGTAACTTCACATGTAACCAGGTGTTAACATTGCTTATTGCCCACATTTTGCCAAAAATGCAGTGCCTATTTTTTTGGTTTTTCCTTCTAACAAATGATCAGAACAGATTTTCACACATGAAACTGATTTCATCAAATCAGACCAGAATTTGTCAGTTGTAGCCATAATAGAATACATACACAATAGCAAGTAAGTTTTAAGAAATATTTCCTTTTATAAAGAAACCTGACTGGTTTCAGTGCTGAAGCAAATACAATGTATAAATGATATATTTTTACAATTCTAGCCACAAATCCTTGACTCTTTAGCTTGGAGGCCTGAATAACCAGTGCAACTTTTTATATCTACCCCTTCATGTACATTAAAATTGTAACATTACAAATTGAAAGAAATAAAAATAAATAAAAAATCTAGACAAATCATATTCAATAAACATATTTCCTGTTGCATACAACTGTGTGTATAGCCTTACATTGTGCCTAAATGTTTCAGTGCTCACCAATGCTCTTCCATATGAACAGTATTATTGTTATTTTGATGTCACAATATACTTTTCTGTGTATATGATGGGTGCCATCAGTGTGTCTAGAACACTCAACAACTGCATGGATCATAAAATGACAGATATAGACAATTTAAAGAACCTTTAATAACAACTATCATAAAATGGATAGTTCCAGTCCTAAAATCTGGTTGAGCAGCTTACACACACCTATAACCACCTCACAACTACTGAATTGAGTAATACTATGTCACAACACAAAAAAAAAAAAAAAAAATCCTTGTGCTGTTAATGGAATAAACTTGGTTTTTGTTTAAACTGAGGGGCTGACAACTTATGTTTTTAACTACAACTAGGTTGGTCAGCTAGCTAACAGCCTAAACAACTCCATCATTAATATCACAGGCATGAATTAAAGTACTTACACTATGGTTAACTGTAAAATGGCAGTACAAAAGTCTGAAAAATGTCACTTGAATTGATCACATGCTTCAAATCTTTGTGTTTGAGTCAGAAGTAGTATCAAACCCAGGCTGAATCCCAAATGGCTTCGTACTCCCTAAATAGTGTGCTAGCTATGAAAGTTTAGAAATTCTAGTCTCAGCAGCCAAATAGTGCATCATTTATCGAGTATGGATGTGGCCTCTCATGGCTTTATGCTTTAGTATATCATCGCTGTCCTGCAAAAACTTCCACTTTTGTGTTTTGTGTTTACTTGTTTGCATCATTTGAAAACCCCTTTGTCATGCTTTGCATTGTGTTATACTATCATGATGAATAGACCATTAGAAATCATGTTATTTTAACTTACATTGTAAGTTAATAATGTTTTTCCTTTTCCTGTAAAGTCACAATTTTGGAGACACAACAACAGTGATGATATGTTAATTACATATTAGCAAGGAACTATTTCATTAATGTATTTTCACCAATTCTTCTTCAATACGGTATTCAACAAGTTATTATTCAATTAATTATTTATGCAAAAACTTAAGTAATTCTTCAATGTTATTTCTGCAAATGCTAAATTAAAATAATCACAGAATTTACAGTTTTTCAAAGCATTTTTAAAATAAGGTATTCTTTTGTTGCTTCCAAAGGGTTCACAAAAACATGACGTTTTGAGTCATATCACCCATCTTTGTGTACACTCTTAAAAACAAAGGTGCCAAAAAGGGTTCTTCACTCGATAGATGAACTATTTTGGTTCCCTGAAGAAACATTCAGTGGAGGGTTGTTTAGAGAATCATTTCTGTAAATGATAAATGTGAGGGTGAAAAACCTTCAAATTACAGAAGTTAAGTACATATGTGTAATATATAGTACTTTCTGTGTAACATACAGTACTGTGCAAAAGTCACCAATCATTTAAAAAAACGTCAACAAAGTACAAGTTATTCATTTTTCAGTGTCAGGAAAAAGACAGAAAATGCATATTTAACATAAAATTACACAGGAGCCAAATTTAGTATTTATTGTTTGCACTCTTTGTCCTTATTACAGCTTCAATTCTTTTCAGGCGACTTGCTCTTTGTTTTTCAAAGAACTTCCAAAGTTCAGTCTTAGAAGCTGGTTGTATTCTCTGCTTTTCACAGTTCAAGTAATCCCAAACACATGCAGGGATGTTGAGATCTGGACTCTGGGCCGGTCAGTACATCATTCTGAGAATCCCAGCAGCTTCTTTGCTTCTGTGATTTGCAATTGTTCTTCTTTTTTGTTTATTTCTTTTTTCTCAATAACTGCTTCTTCTAAGCTACACATCCTTTCAGACTCAGGATGTTGAGTTGTCTTCTCACAGTGGAAGGACGAACACCTGTGGATTTATTTTTTCAGATCAGTGTCATTTTCTCTACATCTTTTAATAATAACTTGAACTCCTGTATTTTTATCTTGCTTTCCCTTGACTTTGTGCTCTTATGTAGGTGGATTATCTCTTATCCAATATTCTCAGAAATATCTCCTGAAAAATGAATAGCTTCTACTTAATGACCATTTAGACTGGACTGCGTAGGTGTATAAGAATGTGTATGTGAGGGTATGTGTGGTGTTTGTCCTGTTGCACATCTTTAGGAATATAATGTATACAGTGATAGCAGAGAGATTGGAGATTTGGGAGGGTAATTGGGTTTCAGCATCTCACCTTCCCGAAGCTCAGAATTTAAACCTGAGCTTTGAACAGGAAATGAGAAATTTCAGAGTCCAATTCACAATTTTTTTTACATCAGATAAATGAAAATGTTTCTGGCTCCGATTCTGTGATGCTCAGAACAAAGTGCCTTCTGCCTTTACGGATCATAATTCATCGCTCTGTTTGTGAATTTGCACTGAAAACAAAACTGATCAGTGCTTGTAATGAGCCGAGCTGATTTACGCCTCACATAACGCTGTGTTTGTTACTGTGCTTATTTGATTATCTGGCAGCTGAACGCAGTCTGAAGGTCTGGTGCCCAAACGTGCACACATACATGTACATACACACACACAAACACACACACACACACACACACAAAGAAAAAAAGCAGAATCTATAACACTGCTGTGTGTGTGTCCCAGACAGAAGCTTGAATTTCAGTGAAAAGGAGAAAATGATGAGTGAAAAATGAATAGAACCCTGGAGGCATGGCCTGATCTGTCTCTGCATGCACACACACACTCTTACACACACAGAAAGAAATTCCCCACACAGCGAATGCTTTCTAATCTCTCTACTGAGCCTGGACAATGAGATGGTGGGAATTTCAATAAAGAAAGCTTCAAATTTCAGTGTCCTGTTGAAAATGTGAAATTAGTATCTTTCTCCAAGGTACCAGATACACTTTTTGAGTAACAAGTTGCAAAACAGTAGAGCCAAATTACACAGAAGTTCTTAGTATTAACTGGATAAATCTTTGTGCACCATGCCATCATTTTGTGCTGTTTAACTACCAGCATTTAAAGGTATGTTCAATTAAATATGTGAAATTACATTGCAATTTATTGTATGTTCATACTCACCAATTTGTAACTCCAAGTCACTCAGAAGTATTTAACTATGACCTTTATCAGCTTAGTAGCTAGAACCTGTTATTCATTTCATTGTTTTTAGCTAGACTGATTTGGTGTTTTTCATTTTACCCAAAATAATTACACAGCGCTTTGGAGTTTGTACTTTAATATCAATCCATGACTGAAGAACCTGTGGAGCATTTCATTGTGATTTAGGTGAACTGTCTTAGAACTTATTGAGAGGAATTTGTGATGACTTGAAAAGCAGTCACTATGTGAAAAAATTATACACATAACATTACTTTTCCATAGTCATATGCAGAATATGTGCCAAAATAAAAAAAAACAAAACCTACATCACATTGCTTTCATGCTGATTGACATCTTTACTGAAAAAAAAAAACAAAACAATACATGATGTTTTGCATTTAAAAAATGAAATGCTGAATTGGTGTCAGAATTGAATACAATCCACTTTGAAATGTATTAAAGATACAACTATATTTGAAATGCCTCATAACAGTGAAAACATTGAAATACAATGCACATATGACATTACTTTTTCATGGGTGACATGTGGAATACATGCCAAAATAATAAGAAAATAATAACAAAATGAAAAGTATAAGGTCCATTACACTGATTGAACTTTGTTTGAAGTACTGCAAAAATGAAAGCAGTAGCTGTGACATTACAATGAATTCACAGCATTTTGTTTTTAAAATGCAAAAGTTCCTGGATTGTTTTGGAGTTAAGAGGTTAAGCGACATGTAACAGAGGTTTTGTTTCTCATTTTAGCACATATGCTGAATGCGATTATGGAAAAGTAAAGTCATTTGTGCATTGTATTTCATGTTTTTCCACTGCAGTGACTGCTATTCAATTGGCAAGAATTCCTCAACATAAGAACTTCTCAACACGTTACCTAAATTAGTTATACTTTGGAAGTTGTACCTCATAGTTACTTGGTTAATACCTACAGCTTAAAGGACTGTAAAAGAAAGCATTACCGAAAAAGGGACTCCTAACGACCCAGCAGACCACCAAACAGTCACCATGAATAAACAGCTTTCATATTTCTTAGATAGGAGAAAATCAAGCTCCACTCTCGCTCCCGATCTAAAAAAATCCACAGGTGTTTCTGTCCATCCTTCCACTGTGAGAAGAAAACTCAACACTATGAGTCTAAGAAGGATGTGTAGCTGTCAAGAAGCCACTACTGAGAAAAGGAAAAAGACAAAAACCAAACAAAGAAGCTCTGATGTTCTCAGAACAATGGACTGACCACCCAAGAGTCCAGACCTCAACATCACTGAATGTGTTTGGAATAACTTGGATCATTAAAAGAAGAAAATGCAATGAACTTTTAAGTGGAAAAATATTTCTTCAGATTTCTTTGAAGAACTAAAAGTAAGTCTTCTGGAAAAAAAAATGGAAGCTGTAATAAAGGTAAATGATGATGAAAAATATGACTATATATTATAATTAACAGTTCAGACTGTTTTGGTCTGAGTAATTTTGGGTTAAATATGTTTTCTGTTTTTTTTGCTGACATTTAAAAAATGAATAACTTGTACTTCATGACTGTTTTGCTCCTGTATATTTAAATTGAATAGGCACACAAGCTTTTTTAAAGAACCACCTGAAGGTGAAATGTAGCTGCCGCTGCTGGAGTTAATGAACTGTTCAGAGCATTCACTCAGTCAGAGCCTCATGAATCAAACAATTCAAACCAAATGACTCAAAACAATTGGATGTAATTGTGATAAATCCATTTGATTTATATCATTTTATTCTCATCAAACTGTTTAGTGACCTCATAGTGCCCTGTTGATGAGGGCATGGTCATCCCTTTCCCTCTAACAGGTACACGTTGACGCAAATCATGGCAGTAAAATGTCACTGGACCCCCCCACACTGTAGGAGGCAAGCATTCAGGCCTGTACCATTTTAATGGTGCACACCATACATGCATTCACTCACTTGTGGAAAACATGGTGAAGCGTGGTTTTTCTGACCAGATCAGAGACCATCTCTGTGGACCAGTGTTTATGTTTTTTTACACCACTGAAGCTCCTGCCATCCATGTCCTAATAATGAACCTTCATTTTCAAAATCACTTAAGTCTTTTCATCTTGCCATCTTGACCCAAAATCAAGATCAACTGGGCCTGCTTAGCATTTTTGTACATTTGTATACACTTTTTTAACAACTAAAATGATCCCACAAACACATCTGAGTATTCATAATGTACAGAGTGCAAACACAAGCAAACACAGCATGCCTGAGCAGCTCAGGGAAGAGGAAACTGTACTAAGCTGTAAAGCTTTAAAGCTGAGGTTGGAAATAGAACTCACTGATACGATGGCAGCCAGTGTCTCGATGCCTCCGGTGCTGAGGGTGATGTAGGGAATCGTGGCCTTGTTGAATCCTGCGGCTTCAAAAATCCCAGTGGTGTAATACCAAATCTGTCAACACAAAATCCAGTGAACATAACATCAGTTTCATTGTTTCATAGTAGGGCTGAGCAATATGATGACTTATTGCCATAATTGCATCAAATTACATCACAATACACATTTCTGTGTCATTTGTATCACATGCTTCTAGAACACTGAATGACTGTATCATGAAACAGTTGGAAATAAAATAAACACTTAGTAACAGCAGATGTCAGTCCATTGTGTTGTTATGTTATTTTGGTACTTTATTTTTTACCAAATGTTATATTTTTGCCTCTGTTGCTTCGTAAATAACCTATTTGTTTGCCTATTTGTACTCACAGTTTAACCATTTTCATACTTTAAAAAAAAAAATTATTGCTATTCTGTTTTGTTGGTTTCATTTTGTCACTTTTGTTATTACATAGGCATGCAGAAAAGCACCCTGGTCAAATTACATGCAAATTTCCCTTATCATGACAGAACCTGGCTTTTGCCAACTTTATACTGGTAACAATCTGGATGGTCATCTTTTTCTGTGGCCCATTAAAAAAAAAAAAAAAACAATATCCATTATTTTCATAAAAAATCCAAAAGTTTGGCTCATCAAGCCACAATATACATTGCCACCATGCATCAGTCCATGTCAGATGAGCTTGAGCCAACTGTCAAAATATTCTCAAGCTCAAGCAGTGTTATCCATTACAGAAGCATGAAGGGTTTTAATGCAGTGCTTTCTGATTAATCAGAGGTCACAGGCATGTAGCCGTGTCATGCTACCAAGTTTCTCCAAAGTCTTTGACCAACCTGTAAAATCCAACTCCCATGATTCATCTGGTTCTGACATTACAGTCACAAGGCCAACAACCAACCAATCACAATCAGTTACACAGATCCTCCTCCCCTGAGTTCTAACTGCTTTCACCTGTGCTCATTATCTCTGTTTGTATATATACCTGTTCATATCAGATGGTCTTTGCAAAGTATTGCTATAATACTTTTTTTTGCATACTGAGCAGTTTTCCTGTTTATGTTTCCCGTGTTATTTGACCCTTTTTGTCCCTCATTTACTCTTGTGGATTCCCCTTTGGATTTTGGCATTGTATCATTTGTTTCTCTGGCCTTGACCCTTGCTTGTTTATGTACTTTGATCTCTGGTTTCCTATGTACCTGTTTATTGCTCTCATTGCTCTGTCCTGGCCTGGCTTATTGACTACCCCTTTGGTTAGCCGTTTTGTTGATAAAACCCAATTATCTTACTTCCACAAGCATCTGGTTCGTGACAAGCTGTGGTTTTCAGCCTTGCCTTTTATGCACAGAGATCTCTCTGGGTTACCTGAATCTTTTGACGATATTATCTTTGGGGTATTTCAGAGCATGAAATACCTAAGATGTTTGCAGCTGCTCATAGAGGAACAAACTGTTGATTGTATTATTCATATACACATTTTTGGAATGATCATAAATGACTTCCTGGATGCTCCTTGTTTAAGATGTTTATGATGTTTAACATTTAACATGTATCTATTCAATTTCATCAATCAATTGCAGAATGTGTTCATATTAATAAAAACCAATGAAGTTTATTGGGTAAAACATTAAATGTTTTGTCTATGTACTGTTTTCATTTAAATACAGTTCAAAATGGATTTCTAAATCATTGCTTGCCCTTTTTATTTACATTTCACATGCTTTTCCAACTTTTTTTGGAAATGAGATTTGTTTATTTGTCTGTTTGGCTTGGACATATCTCCTCTCCTTTAGGGCAGGCCAGCTTCCTATTTATAATTACCATCCGATACCAGGTTCAACAATCAATACTTCATTAGTTTATACTTCATTCATTTGAATCGGTTGTGCTGGTTGTGGAACTGAACAAATGCATGCAATAGCTGAGAAGCATTCAGGGGGAGAAGGATTAAAACCTATGTTCTTCTTACCAGCTCAAGAATGCAATAATGTCTTTGGAAATTCTTGTAACCTTATTGCATTAATATAATGAGAAATCATATAAATTTATAATATGCTTTTGTTATTGAGGGTGATAACTATAAATTCTGAGTTAATGTAATTATCCATTATAGACAGGCTGTATTAGTATTGCACTCCATTAGCTAAAGCATATTGTGTCTTATCAATAAGCCATTTACAAGCTGGCCAATCAAAAGCAGTTTGCTCAGAAATGAAATGTGATTGACCATGTCAGACGGACCGATCTATAAAAAGCACAATGAAATCTTCGCCAATGCACATTTCAATCATTAGCAACAAGTGAGGCAGCACTAATGTCCATGTGTCCAGCCTCAAAGCTGGATTTATGAGCATTTAATAGCTTCTTCACAGATAAAACCACATACAGATGAGTATGTGAGGATTCTGTAATTGCTGGCACAAAAGCTCAGAAATATCATGACTGATAGATCATTAGTACTGGCACCTTAATGAAGCAGAAAGTGAGTCAATTCCTTAGGATTCATCCTAGAACTGAAGCCAAACTGAAAAAGGCTCTAATTTAACATTAACAATAATTTCCATTTCCATTCATTACATTCATTAAATTTACTGGCAGCATCAGAGCATGCAACAAATGAAAAATGAACCCTCTCAGCCATAGCTGGAGATAGCAATAGTATGGTGGAATTGTAAATTGAGTTTAAGCTTTCAATTAACATTACAATTGTGAGTACATACACTATATGGGCAAAAGTATGTGGACACCTGGCCATCATACCTACATGAGCTTGTTGGACATCCCATTCCAAAACCATGGCCATTAACATGGAGTTACCCAACTCAAATTTGATTTTGTCACATCATAAAATCAATGAACTAAAAATGGTCTGTTTTTGCAGTTTACTTTCCTTATATATGCATTGGGGCATAGATTGGGGCATGGATTGGGGTGAAAAGGTGGTTTTGAAACTTTAACAATAGAAACATGTAATTTATACGTTTTTAAATAGTTATGTCTGAGCTCTCAAAGAGGAAACTGGATGAAATAAAAAGCCTATTATGGCATCATAAATGTTCTTCATGGCCTGTGACAACAGACCAGAACCACACAAGGCTTTATGGAGGAGAGATTTATTCACTGCAGGGCTTTAGAGCAGCCCATGCTGCTGCTCAAGGCTACTCTAAAGCCAAAGGTCAAGAGTAACCCAGGGGTCAAGAGTAACCCAGGGGTAACAGTCTTTCTCAAAATCAAGTGAGAGAAATCAGAATCAGCAATGTGACATGACATGTATTCATTTTCTCTTGATGTCCAATCCAGGATTTGAAACCAAACTGAAAACCCCTTAATCAGGCACATGGCAATCCAACCCAATTGGTAAGAGGCCTATCCATCAAATGCCAAAAGAATACTCAAAATTCAAGCTTCATTTAAGATAATGAAATTTAATCTGTTTTCCGTGAGTGCTGTCCTTGTATTGTAACCAATCAAAATAGCTCTCCACACCATTCCTGAATGATGCCTGATGGTTGTTCTTACTTGATTTTGTTGTGTTACATCTCAGCTGTTTGATTTTGACTTATGTTAAAACTTCTAAGTTATGCCATCTTCTTTGGGGTAAGTACTTTGCCTGTCCAGAGTGGAAGCCTCTTTATACTGAAGGGTGTTGCAGTGTTTGGTTATATATACCATGCAAAGTAAAACAGCTGCAAAACATTCTCAAAAGTTTTTCAGCAATCCAAGTCTTGACTCTTTGAGCCTTAGTCAAGTCTTGAGTCTCTGAGGTGTGAGTCTGAGTCAAGTCTCATGTTTGAATGAGTCAAGATTGTAAGAATAAGTCAAGTTTTAGGTTTAGGATGCAAGTCAAGTCCCGAGTCTCTAAAGAGTAAGTTGGAATAAAGTCTCAGTTTCTGAGGGACGAGTGTGGGTTAAGTCTCTAGTCTCTGAGGTGTGAATCAAGTCAAATCTCAAGTATCTAAAGAGCAATTTTTAGTCAAGTCTTGGGTCTCTGAGGAGCAAGTTCAAATCAATTCTTGGGTCACTGAGGAGCAAGGTCAAGTCAAGACTTGAGTCTCTGAATAGCAAAAATGAGTCAAGTTTCAGGTCTCTGAGGAGCAAGATTGAGTCAAGTCTCAGGACTCTGAGGTGTGAGTCTAAGTCTTGACCCTGGTGCAAGTATGAGTCAAGTGTTTAGTCATAAACTTTAATGAAGCTTTAATTTTTTATTAGCAATTAAGCTAAACTAGCTATGTTATATGTAGAGAATACACTGTGACACACCGATTTGTTATGATGTTATGCTATTATAGCTTTGTTATTATGTTTTTATTGCCTCAGTCTATACATGAACAACAAAATAATTACATCAAATCATTGTTGTTTAGAACTTACTTATCTGTAATTTACCAAAACAAATGTATCGCACCTTTGCTGGTTTAGTCATTGGGTTAAATAGTAAACAATCCAAACTGTGTTCTAATCAACCTTTTAGAGATTTATATTGGGTATATTTGCATTTCTAACCTAATACTGAAACAGTTAAATCTGTGAATGAAGTGTTGAATGAATGGCATGATGCACGATTAACAGGCAATGGTGTTCTGGTTAGGTCTGAAACTAAAGGCTTTATGGACCAAGTCCAGTTTTGCACATAGCTTAAGCTCCCTGAGGAACAGGTTGAGAACCACAGGGAAAATCAGGTACTTCTATAGCATCACTCCAAAGAACAATTTCTGACACTCCTATTTTAAAGAGTGTGTGTGATGTGTAATACACACACCTTTGAATCACAATCTCTCTGAGAATAAATCCAGCACAATCAGGATTGTGGAGAGTTCTGACAATGTGTAACTGCCAGTAATTGAAAATCTCCTCTGGATCCAGTTATATAGGTTAGCCTTATAAATCACAAACTGCTATTCTGTCCAGCCTCCATAATAAATGATCAAACTGTGGTCATGAATATGTATTAGTGACCACATAATAAATGCCTCCTGAGAGCCATATCAGAGGGGGCTTGGTAAACCATAATACATTTGTGATAAGCTAGAGAAGACAAAGAGAATAAACTCGCTTTGTTATGTAGCTGTGGGAATGAAGTAGGACTGGGTGAATAATATCTTGATATTTTTCTACCTTTTGCTGATCTAAGTGATGATATTCATGTATTCTCTTCTAAATGACTTCATAAGAATAACAAGGACAAAATAAGCATGTCTCCGAATATAATTTACAAAAGATACTGGTTTGTTCTGGGTGTGTTTACTTGAAGCAACACCATGACTATATCATAAAGTGTGCAGAACATTATTTGTAATTTATATTTTCATGTGATAGAGCAGGACAACGCCAACATATGGAGATCAAGGAACTCCACCAGAGCTGGAAACCTCTGAATTAAGGTATTAAAAAAAGGCACTTATTTCAATTTTGAATCAGTCTAACTTCCATTTCTCAAAGATAGAGGTCCTGATTTATTCAATGTCATCATATTTGTGGTAGATGATGCTCTGTCACTTGTCATCTGCAGCAGCTTCTCATATACTGTAATGACTCAGTTTATGAATGAGTGCATACGAGCTGTCAGTACACTGTTTATGAGATGTGTTTATTAATGTAATAGTGAGACTGGTTCACTTTTATTTATGGTTATACTTTAATTTATTATGTCAACGATTTATTACGTTATTCCTTGTTTTGGTTTTTTGGGGGGCATTTTTCAGAGGGGAGAGAAAAGAAGAGAGAAAAGGAGATGAGAAGAGATGAGTAAAAAGAGAAAGGAAGAAAGAGCAGAAGAAAGGAGCAGAGTGTTGAGGAGAGAAGAAAAAACAAGAGAAAAAATTTAAACGGAGAGGACAAACGGAGACAGGACATGAGAAGAGTAAAGAGGAGGGAGAAAAGGGAGATGAAGAAGGAACAAATGAGAAGAGAATAGGAAAAAGAGGAGACGAAAGGAGAGTAAAGGAGAAAAAAGAAAGGAGGAGGAGAAAGAAGCAAAGAGAGGAGAAAAGAGGTGGGGAGATGAGAAAAGAGGAAAAGAGAATAAAAGAGGAGAGGACAGCAGAAAAGAGGACAGAAGAGGAGATGAATGGAAAGGAAAGAAGAGAAGGAAAGAGGAGAGAAGTTCATTCATTTTGATTTGTTGCATTCATATAAGAGGAAAGGAGAAGAGAAAAGAAAGGACAAGAGATGACAGTATAAGAAGGAGAAAAGAAAAGAAGAGGGGAGATAGGAGAAAATAGGAAAGGAGAAGAGAGGACAAAAGAAAACATGACAACAGAAAAGGAGAGGAACAAAGCAAAGAGGAGGAAAGAGGAGAGAAGTTCACTCTAATTGATTTGTCACATTTATACCAAATCATTTTTGGGACAATGCTTCCCCTGTACTTCTTGTAATGGGCAACAATTATGAACTTGAGGGTATTTTTGGCTTTTGTGCCCAGTTATTCTGACAAGAAGAAGCTTAATATACTCATACTCATGTGACAAAGAGGGATGCAAGACTACCACAACTGTCCTTTAACAGTTCAGCTGACTTATTAATAGAATATTGAGATCACCATAATGTTGCCTAATGTATCTCCTGTTAGAATTTGATAGATAAGCCAGAGCTACAGTGAGAGTGAACCTGCATCCATATGCCAGAGTCAGTTTGTCAGTTTGTCTCTTAAAAGTTGTCTGTCTCCACTGATGGAGCAGAAGAAACCCCACTCTTCAGCCAGACAGTTTCATACCTATATGCAAATCCTCAGTATTACTAGCAAATTACAACCTTTCAGCTAATTCACTGTCTTTATTAGTCTTCTATATATCTCTCTCACTCCCTCTGTAGAGGACAAAACAGACATTAAATAACCTCCCATCCTCCTCCCTAAAACTGGACTCAACAAAGGCAAACAAACAGGTCATGTGTGGAAATCAAAGAGTGACTAGAAGTGTGTCTTTCTGTTTGTACAAATAGTGTCTCTGTTCTCATCACAGCACAGAGATGAGATGAGATTTGAGAGGAGAAGAGAGATGAGAAGAGAGGAAGTAAAAGGAGATGAGAGTAAAGGAGGTGGGGTGGGAAGAGAAGACTGGAGGAGAGGAGACAAGACAAGAAAAGATGTGATGAGATGAAAGAAGCTGAGAAGAGAGGAGAGGAGAGGAGATGAAAGTAGAATAGAGGAGAGGAGATGAGAGTAGAATAGAGGAGAGGAGATGAGAGTAGATGAGATGAGAGGAGATGAAAGGAGATGAGAGTAGAGGAGGTGAGGGGGGAATAGGAGTGGAGAGGAGAAGAGAGGAGAAGAGAGGAAAGGAGACAAGACAAGATGTGATGAGAGGAGAGGAGAGGAGAGGTGAGGAGATCAGATGAGAACAGAGGAGAGTAAAGGAGAGGATTCATTCATTTATATTGATTCATTACATTTATTAGAATTTGGGGTCATTGGGGCATTTCTGGCTCTAGTACTAGTTGTAAAGTGTAACACTGTTAAACTTGGGGGCATTTTTGACCTTTGCTTCGGAGGGGATAAGAGGAGGGTAGAGGAAAGGAGAAAAGATGAGAGGATAGATGGTAAAAAAGGGGACAATAAGATTATAACAGAGAAGATGAGGGGAGAGAAGAGGAAAAGAGGAAAGAGGAGAAATGAGAAGAGGAGAAAAGAGGCGAGTGCCCTGTTTTCTCTGCAGTAAGTAATGGGATTTGGAAGCTGTTAGAAAGCTCATTCAGGCTGTTAGAGCAAAAGCCATTAGCTCGATTAGCTGAGGTAGGGAGAGAGAGAGAGAGAGAGAGAGAGAGAGAGACAGAGAGAGAGAGAGAGAGAGAGAGAGAG
>JAILXH010133498.1:5687-16217 GCA_023558415.1 Piaractus mesopotamicus
CCCGAGTTCAATGACTAAGAGCTGCGTCACAATACTTTTGTCCATACACACATACATACAGCAAGCAAGCCGATTACTATACACATATTCCACTATGGACTTAAACAAAAAAGCATAACAGCACCGCTCAGTAAGAGTTGTGGTTGCATTACAAGGTTATCTTTGACTTGGCCATGAAACTATTATTAAACTAGTAAGAAAAAAACAGAACTGTCACACAAACCTTACCGCCCGAGAGTTTGTAGCCACGTTAGTTTGAGGTCGCCTTCTCCGATTGTCCTTCACCCCTCTATCATTTTAACAACCTGATTTGCGTGACGCAAGAGAAATTAGGTAATTTTTTTCTTCCAATTTTTTACTTCTTTTCCAAACATCTTTCTTCTGATGTCTGAAACCTGGCACTGTGGTCTGACAAAGCCCTAAAATGTACAGCATATGTGGCTTTTTTAACAGGCATACCCAATGCAGCCGCTCTATAATAAATGTGTTATTAAATGCAGAATATCACTTCACCCAACAAATGTTTAAAAGTTCAGTTACATTTACATGTGGAAATACTAAAGTCTTGCTTTGGATTGTATGATTTTTTTTTTCCTTCAAAACCAGCAGTTAATGCGGTTTTACCATCACTAGGGACTATTACCATGGCACACGTGTTCTTCAGTCATTATATACGCACTACTAAGGGTTATGCTTTGTTTTTTGGATTTAACATAGAATACAATGACATTTTAACAGCAGGCAGAAGTTAAATTAACAATTTCAATTTCTGGAGAGGTGGCAAGACCCCTCCCATAGAAGCTGCGTACGAGTCCGCGAAATGTGAAAGTATGGGAGTGATCTACATGAAGCGCTTCTTATCTAAAAACTGCTACCATGAAAATTGTTTGAGATCGAGAGGCAAGAAAAACAGAAGTGATTTTAGAATCACGTACTAATATTTAAGAAAAATAAAAATGTGTGAATATCCCAACATGAATCAAGCGCTAATTTTAGAAGGGCCTTTTACATATTACCCTTTACACATTTCTTCCTTAATTGCTATAAATGAACACATAAAACACATACAGCCTCCTAACAGTCAGTTAGGAGGCTGTATTAAACAGTATATTTATTGTTGCATTTTTACTGGGTATGGTAGGCTTTTTAGTCAGTTTGCTAAATGCAGAGTTTACCTGGCTGTTCACCTGTTTTATCAACATGCGTTTTTGGTGAGGGGATCACATTCAGTTTTCATGTGACTGCCTGAAAAGAAAGGTATAAACACACACGACGCACTGTGATTGGATTACAAACATATCACTTAAACCACATTTGAAAGTGGTCAGAGATAGATGTTGACCACATTCAATTAAATTGTAAATTATTTTCATTGCCTATCTTCCAGTCTAATCTTGGTGTCACACCTATTTCACAAGGTGACACAAACCACAAATTTCTAGAGTGACTGTGGCTTAAAAAAAAAAATCACAATAAAATGGTAAGGCCTCTGTGTTTCACAAAAATGAGCAACCTTTACCTACTATTTTTAATACTTACAGGCTACAGATCAGACAACTAAACTAAAGGTTCACTGATAAGGCCATGGAGTAACAAGGAAATATTAAATGAAGTAATCTATCAAGAGTATATTCCCAACACAAAAGACTCATCTGGCCTCACAGCAAACACTTAGCCTACATTACCAGTGAGAAAAACAGTACTGTCCTGACTTCTGTCAGATCAAAGAGAACATTAAACAATGCCAGAGCACAAAATGAGCTCCTTCTTCTACATTTCCCACAACACACAGACATACAAATCACTAAACTTCTGTCTTTCTCACTTACACTGCTGACACTTCAGCAGCCCTCATCCATTACCAGGCAGCATCAGCTGCACGTAGCCTGCACTGTCAGCACTCTCCGGAGCAGTAACGCTGCAAAATGGGTCAAAGTTTCAGTGACAGACATGATGATGATAGTGAGACTTACACCAGGCATAGGTACTCATCCACCTGCTGCTTCTTTAATCCACTGAACAAGATAAAATCCTTAATACACTTACAAATTATTAATTTACCTTTTTATCTTTCTTACAAGAATCTAAATCTGGATTAGTCTTTGAAATATCCCAGACCAAGTATTAGCACACTCATGTTAGACGCACCAGCACATCTAACATGATCATTTTAGAAATCAACGCTATGGGGGACAAAGACACTCACATGAAAAGGCCATATTATGAGATGGGAAAAGCACTGTACGACAACACTTGTTAACTTTTTAGACAACTTATTTTAAAAATGTAGCTTTTGTACAAAGATATTCAAGGGACAGCAGGGACAGGAAAACAACATTTAGACCAACACCACCATTTGTTTGCATGAGGAAAAAAATCTTTACTTATGTAAATTGATCAACAGGTTGGGCAACTATTTAGCTGCAGAAAGACCTCCAGTAAATCAATGTCTACATACATTTACTGTCATGGTCTACGACAACGTGCCTGAATTACTAACACACCAAAGTAAAGGTCCAGTACGTCTTTTTTTTATTTAACATTTCACAGCCATTTAACATGCTGTTACTTTTATAACTTTGTAAATCGACCAACCCGCAGGACTTTCACTTGTTACTTACTTTTTAAGAATTGCATCAAAATCTGAATATCTTTTACAAGACCACAGAACAATGAGAAAGGATCACCACTGAACGCGACATGTTTAGCTTGCAAGACATTTTGCCTGTATTAGAAATTAGCAAAGCAGACCAAAAAATAAAAATATCACGCGTTTAATCTTAACTTTGATGCAAGCTATTGGGCAAAACTGTGGTCTACTAAACTGTTGGCCCAGTTCACTCTCAAGATAAGACAAACAAATCGGCAAACAGAAAATCTGGAGACAAAGGTCACTAACGAACTCTGTTCACACACAATCACATACATTTAAGATAAGAGCATGCATTTGAATTTCAACAATACTGGTCAACACTTGACTTGTGCAACGTGTGACAAACTTAGAAACCTCTTCACGTGTGTCCAACTGACACATGCAAGCACACACAAAAAAAGGCTACTTGGATAAAACTTGGGACCCAGGTCCCCCAGTTCCCTATGACAGGGTGGGTAGAGTATCTGTTTGCAGGCCCCAAAGGCCCGTCTTTGCAGGCAAGCTTTAGACTTACACACTTTTAGCATCAATGCGACGTTTTCGAGAAGCTCAGGTCAAAAACCGCAAACACTGCAGTGCAAAGCAATGCAAGAGTAACCAATTACGGAGCTCGAGTCAGCACGCCAGCAAGGGCAGATATGAACCGTGACAATGTAGATTAAATACAAGGACGAAAGCGTCGTTTAAAAGTGAACAAGGACGAAAAAAAATTTAAGTTCTGACCCAAACAGTATTTAAATAGTTTTAAAATCACCACATGGCGGATGAGACGACAAATGGCAGTATAATATTGAGCCTGACTAAAGTGGATTATAAATGACGCGGGCTTGTTTGTTGACTGCGTTTAAGGCTACAGGGTGACAAAAGCATGAAACCTCAAGCCAAAATAAGCGAGTGTTTATTTTACCTAGTCAGCTATTTAGCTAAGCTACACGACGAAGCGACACACTAAGAAATCTAGCTGCAGTTAAACAACTTTAACAGCAAACGGTTCTGTCCTCGTCCGTCGTTACACAACGCAAGAAACTCACCTCGTCCAGCTAGCATAGCCTAGCTAACGTCAGCTAGACCACTCACCGTTAGCTTTCGTGTGGGTGTACGTGCGTGTGTATTTATTTATATTTAAACATATACAGGTGTAATTTGGGTGTGTTTATAGACACATATACGTTTTAGCTCATAAGCTAAACTAGCTAACCTAGTAGGCTAACCTGTTTGGCCAGCTTAGCTAGGTAGCCTGACCCCTCCACCCCCGTAAAACTGAGGCCATGTTAGCTAACGCTAGCTAGCTAACGCCACCTAAACGAACTGACAGAAACCAAGCTAGCCTTCTAGCTAACCACCGAGCTAATGAGTCACAGACACACAGCTAGCGTTAGCTAGCAAGCTAGCTACTTACCTTTTTAAGATATACCACGAATATTGGTGTTCCGTCTCAACTTCTGTTTCTGATCTCGGTAGCTATATTTTCACCAAAGTGTATTTTCCTTCTAACGTGCTCCCCTCTTCAACGAAAACAAACAAACAGACAAATATGACTTCACATGAGCGCCGATAATTCCGTTTTCGGTGTTTCACTGCTTTGATAGCGTAAATTCTTGGGCATTTTTAAGGCCAACTTTGTTCCCTAGAACAATTCCACGACCCAATCAATAAATTACTGACAACCTAGTATCAACAAAGGATCATGGTTTTAAAGAAACGATCCAGCAGATCCTACAAAAATATCTTTCTCCGACAAACAGGCCAAGAGCTTCTTCGGGTCAGAGTCTTGATGAAGGGGAGGGCTGTTTCGTCCTGAAGCGCGATGATTGGCCAAACCCCCTCTGAAAGGCGCTCGCTGATTGGATTATATTGCTGACAAACAGCACCGCCGATGGCCAGTCCTACGATTTTATTGGTTATCGCGTTGTCACTTATCTCAGTCGCACAAGTTAAGTCTATTACGTATATAGTGTAATCTGTGAAACTGAAGCTGCACGCAGCGCGCTGAAGTACGCCAAATCTGTGGAACAGTTGCCCGACGTCAGCTGCCAGACATATTAGGCTAGTGTTCCTCAGTCCTGCTTCTGGAGTTCCCCGGCTGTGCATCTGTGTTTGTGCACGCCATTTTATCCTCATTAAGGATTTAGTCACTAGCTGATAGGCTGAGGTGTGTTAGAGCTCAGACTACAAGTCAAGCAGGTTTTGTTGTTGTTGTTGCATCAGTTCACTCCTACCCCATATATTTGGTGACTGCTCATGGGCACCTAACGTCCAGGGGCACCAATATATTTCTCAAAATAAATAAATAAAACAAACAAAAAACTTTAAAATGATTTGAACTATCTGATAACATTACATATTTTTAACATTTAGTTAACTTTAAATCTTCACATGTTCACATATTACACTTGGCAGTCTATGTATAATAATCAACCTGTAAATATAGAAAAAACCATCATCATCACTTTAAATTTGGCAGATAAGTGCATTATTATGGGTAAAACAGACAAAATTCTGGTTTTCGTGTCTGATTCCATGTGCATTGTAAGATTAGGGATCTTTGTTGAATGAACTGACTTATCCACATACCTGGCTAATTTTGACAAGGTGTTTGCTGTGGAGCTAATGTTAGTTAGTTAATGTTAGTTAGATATTTTCTGAAAAATGAATAGTACAAGTCAGCAAAACAGTGATAAGGTAAATTAATGAATATATGGTGTGTTGGTATGTGTGACAGGGAGACTGTAATGTATGCAAAGTGTGCGGTGACTGGGCGCTATAACTCTAATGGTCCACCAAAGGGCCTGAATCTAGCCCTGCATATACACCTTCAATATTAAAAATGTAGACTGTATAGCTGATATAATAATGTGTCCAAAAGATTCCAGACACCTTTTCTAGCATTACCAATAGAATAGGACCCTCTGGAACAGCCATGCATGAGCCTAATGTCACTATACCCAATACTGAGCATCAACAAGGGTTGCCCTCCAGTCCTGAGCAGTGAAACTGCGTTCTCTGGAGCGATAGAGCTCCATCCAATAACTCTAGGATGAGTTGGAGTAGTGTCTGTGATCCAGAACTGGTCATCCAACATCAGTACCTGACCTCACTAATGCTCTTGTGGCTCAATGCAGTCAAATCCTTACAGAAATGTTCAAACATGTAGTGTAAAGCTTTAGAAGTGGCTGTTACTGCAGGACAGAGGGACTGATTCCATATTAATACGCAGATATCTACAAAGTGACATATAGAGCAGGTTTGACACGGATTAAGACTGGGCTAAATTGTAATATATTTTAATTTAATTGTGATCGTCTGTTGAAAAGCCTACAGTCCATGCCTTAGATTAGTCTGGGTCTGTAAAACTGACAAATGGTGTCTCTCGATAATGAGATAAAAATCCCAGCCAATTGGTTTTGGGATTAGAGGTCATTATCCGTCTTCTTCTCTGTAGTCTTAAAGTTCTTTTACTATTTACATTTTGCTCTTTCTTTCAATTTCCTTCAAAATCAAGCTTCAAAATGTCATGCATCATCATGAAAAACAAAATTTATGCATCACAACTTGAAAAGTGGAAAAACAATCTGTACATGGTTGAACATGCAGAGCGGAGGGTAAAGGTATACAAACGATATAGACAAAGTTGGCAGCACTGTACCATGACTAAGCTTTATGAAAGCATTACACGGTGTCCTAATGTACCTCTACTCAATTTATCATCTGAGTTATTACTATTGTATAGTGATTTCAACACTGAGAAATTGATAACCCAAAGTTCAGTGTGCTGTACAAATCAAAAGAGTTTTGGAGAGACAACCATCGACTGCTTGACAGCACCATCAAGTGGCCACTAGCAGCTAAGAGCAGTTTTGTTTCTGATCAAATCCATCCTGAATGCCATTCACTGTGTGATGATGAGATTACATTGCTTTTATTTAATTATTTAAAATTTTTAAAGGTACTGTTCAGTGACTTCCAATTCAATTCACTGTAGTTCTGTCAAGAACTATTAGATTTCTTTTAGTAAATACTGATCTGACATTTTTGACATGATGTATTTGGAATTCAGTTAATTTTGTTTTAAAATAGAGATAATTAGATTTAATTTAGTAAGTGCTGATGTGATTCAGTGATCATTTTTTTAATCTCTGGAAGGTTTCAGAAAGACTCATTAGGCTTTCCTTGACCTCCTTGCGATGAAGATTTTTCCCATATGCAGAAATAGTGTAATATATTTCATCTTAGTGATCTCATGTAATTTTGCTATTTAAAGCAGTTGAAGTAGCAGGGATCAGGTATTAATTTTGTGTAAATATTTGGAAAAATCACTTTGTTGGACCTTACATTGACCCGAATACACAGAAACAACATCATATGGTCATTAATTCGACATTCCTGTACCAAAAAGATAAAGAATAACAGTTTGAAATTAAAAGGCTGGCTTTTTATTCAGCAGGCTATCTGAGTTATGGACACAACATGGCATCAGAATGCAAATTCATAACATGTAAATATTAGGATATGGGTTTTTCAGATAACCCTTAGAATCCCAGGCGTATTACATGCTAAGTCTTATTATTCAGTAAACACAGGGACTTCAATGCAAACTGGCTGAGCTATTCAGCTATATAGAAGTAGGGGCCACTGGCACGCCCTGGCCATTTAAGGAGTTAATAATTCATTGATAAATGTGTTTTTTATTTGCTATGACAAAACAAAACAGCACTTCAATTTTCACTCTGACAGTATTCTGAAGTGATTACATATCAGAGTGGCACATTGTTCGATATATAAATTATGCCATTCATTGTGATTTCAGTGATTGAACCTCATTAAACACCTACTACTACTACTACACAGAAATAAAGGTTCTGTGCAGGTACATTTTTCATTTGTTATGGTACAAACAATGTAAATGTATCCTAAAATGTATAACAGTGGTTTTAAGTCCAATTGTGCACCCTAAATAAGTTTTTTTCCTAGATGAAAAGTCCGTATTTGTATCTTTTCATAACCTAATGTTTTTTAAACAGTACAATAAAATAAAAAGCCTGAAGATGAGGTGGGGTGTGTGATGTCAGTACAACTTAGAAAATATCATTTCAATGGATTATGGTACAATTATGTTCCGACTAAAGGTACTGAGGTACCTCAGTGACAAAAGGGGTACTGCCCCATTGACAGTTTCGCACCTTTTTTGTGAGAATGTACTACTACTACTACTAATATTAATAATAATAACAATAACAATAACAATAACAACAACAATAATAATATTAATATGAATAATAATAGTAGTAATAATAATAATACATTTATTACAATATTACAACTTCTATCACATAACTGTCACTAGAGACCTGATCACATGATATAAGCTTTAACATGTATGAAAGGTACAAACATAGTCCCACCTATTTATACTTTATTTATTTACTTATATTTTTTTGCAGCCTGAATTGCAATACCTTCAAAGAAAGGCCATCAGCAGACCTACACCAGATAAAACACAGCATCACTGAAAGTTTCGAAGAGTTTCTCTGGGGTTAGAATAGACTTTGTCCAGTGTAAATGATTATATCCATCACAATGCCAAGATGCAAATGAACAAACGCACAAACATGACGAGCAATCAACCTCAAAGACAAACTTAATTTATGTTTGTGAAAGGGCTGGTAGGAGGCAACACACTTTGTCTTTAATATTTAGTTTTCATTTTCATCTTCAGCTAAGATGTTATTTCTTATGACAAAGATGATGAATATCTATGTGTCTGTTTTTGACTTTCTGTATTTTCATTAATAAAAACAAAAATAGCAACAATTTTGTACATTTATTAAATGGTCAACCTCAGTATATTAAAACAAACAATTAAAGGCTATATAATTTAACATGTAATAAAAGTTTTACTTCGATTTTATTTCTGTATTTATTGTTTTAAATTTATTTATGTTACTATATCTTTATTTTATTATATTACTTTTAATTCTAATTATTATTTAATTTAATGTCTTTTTACTTCTTTGTAAAACACTTTGAGCTGCTATGTGTATTAAAGGTGCTCTAAATAAATGTCCTTATTATCATTTTGCTATATTGTTATTAACAAACAAAATTCATTTGCCAACAACAACAACAAACTAGTTTATAGTTCCCAATGGTATCAAACTCAGTGTAAAAAGAAAAGTTCCATTCCACGCATGCTCATTCCAGAAGATCCGCTCCCAGGCACAGTGAGATCATTATTGCTGGTGACACCACACAGCTGCTGCTGACTGGATAATTTTACCCCCAGAGCAACATCAACCCAAAATATTTGTGAATGTCTACATAAATCCATATAGGAGGCATTGTTAATCTGCTTGAATGAATATTTAGCTGTTGATGCTTCATCATCTGGGTAAAATTGGACATTGAATGACTTTTCTGACTCTGTAATCATTATTGTTGTGAAACTTAAGCTTCTTCATTCGTGAGCTTAGCGCATTAATTTTACCATTTAAAGACACAGACTTCCTCTCTCTCTCTCTCTCTCTCTCTTTTTCTTTCTTTTCCTCTCTCTCTCCTTCCTCTGCACAGCATTGATGGATGAGGAGTGACGTAATGCCATGTAAATGTGAGCGCTTTGAGGGGATTCACTTCAAATCAAGTACGCTGGCCTACACAGCATTAAATATTGAGTGGTGGAGCCGTTTTGTTTTTATAATTTCTCCCCCCACAGGTGGTGTTGGCAGCCAGAGCGTGGCGCCTCAGAGAGGAAGCTGCATTTTGATGAGGCTTGGAATGAGTGAGCAGAGGAGACTGGAGGCTCTTTAGTGTGGCAGCCTGTTAGGCTGCTTGTTTACTTTATAGCTTGTGACATGGAGCAAGCACAAAGACATACTACGCATCCAGGCCAGGCTTTTGTTGGGACCATGTCTGGATGTTCTGTGAAGAAGACACCAGCAGTGGAGAAAGGAGGATGTCATCTTCCTGGTGCTCTTTCGTGCCTATCCTTGTTGAGGCCTCCTTCGTCAGTGCGGTTCCATTCAGCGATGTTCCTCATACCCACTGTGCTGCCTCTGACAAGAAGAGTGATTGATAATTCAACAGACTGTGCTAACTTTCAGTGAGAGTGTGGAAATCAACCATTTCTTCAGCTTGAAGTTCTGGATCAATGTAACCTTTCATGTCCTGTCATAGGTGGATGTAAAGATGAAATACTGACGTTTGAAACGGAGAGATATGGGAGTTCCTATGGGAGCCAATCAGTGTAAGCAAGCACACTTAGTTTAGCTCTGTTAATGGACCAGTTTATGATTCCCTTTATAGTTCCCCTGTCTTTGCTCCAAACAGGTTTGGTTCGTGACTTCTCATCGCACTTCAATCATTGCATGGATTTGTTAGATTTCATTACAGCACAGCACTGATTTAATTTAATGAACAGTTGATTAGATCAGTGTTTCTCAAACTAACAAAATATGCAGGGCAGTGGGCCTCCAGGATCAGGGTTGAGAAACACTGGATTAGATAAACTATGTACTGAATGGTAACTGTGAATGCCGGGCTTCCTTGAGGAGATGTCTAGAAAAGGTAAAGCAGACACAATCACAAATTATTACTATTATTTTTTTTTTACTTTCTTTTTAACAAACTCCCAAATGGTAACTTTATAGAAGGCAAAAATGTAAAAAATACTCTTAAAGTTGAGTATGGGGAGCTTGAGTAGTTGACTATTTATGTGTATTTGAGTGCATATCTCCATCCATACACCCAAAGCCTGTGGTTCCTACTCCATATGCATAAGGTGGGAGCCAGTGGCCTAGCATCCAGAGGCCTGAGCTAGGGGTGGGCTTTAGGTGAGGCCCTAGGCCCTATAAGTGCCTGTGGCCACAGGGGGCTTAATGGAG
>JAILXH010133570.1:3743-20530 GCA_023558415.1 Piaractus mesopotamicus
CCGGTGTATAATGTGAATAACAGAGCCTGGTGGAACACCATATTTTACTTTTGTACAAACTGATGATTCACTGTATACACTCACAAACTGATAGTAAGATCTGAACCAGGAAAGAGCTATTCCTGTTACTTATACAAGGTTTTGTAGCCTGTCTAGTAGGACAGCACTGTCTATCATATCAAATGCTGCACTGAGAGCAAGAAAAAACAGCAAAGATAGGTTTTCCTTGATCACTAGTGCTGTCTCTGTACTATGATGAGGCCTAAATCCAGTGAAATTTTTCATGCATGTGATTCCTACGCAAAAAGGAACTTAGTTGTTGTGCCACATCTTTGTCCACAATCTTTGATGTGAAGGGAAGATTTAAGAGATCAAGATTGGGCGTCTTAATCAGAGGTTTAAATGGTGTTAATTATATAGCTAAGGCTTACAGAGGTTGTTAATCATGGACAGAAGAGGCTTGGTTATTTCTGACAAAATTTCTTTAAGTAAACTTGTAGCAAATGGATCTAGTATGCAAGTAAAAGATTTTCAGGAAGAAATCATTTTAACCCGCTCTGGTTGTTGAAGTCTGGTTGTTGAAGGAAGGATTCCACCGTCTCTGCACTAGTTACACTGTACTCTACATCTGGATTAGCTTTGTAGGAATCCAGCTTTGTAGGTTTGTAGTGGTTAACTGTGCTTTTTGAAATTTTTAGCTGATTGTGTCAATTTTCTTATTGAAAGAATCAGGAAAACATTGCTGCCATGGGCAGAGGGTATCTGAGGTTTAGTAACTGCTTGGTAGTTACTTTAGAGATTGTACTAAATAACAGTCTAGGATTATTCTTATTATTTTCAATTAGAGAGGAGAGATAAGTTGAGCGTGCTGCAGTAAGTGCCCTTCTATAGTCTATAGGCTATCCTTCTAGGCAGATTGGAATATTTCTAGTTTAGTTAGGCGCCATTTATGCTTCAGTTGTCTGACTGTCTGTTTTAAAGCTCGAGTATGATGATTGCACCATGGGGCAAGCTTTTCTGCCTTATTCTTTTACTTTTTAGTGGAGTCGCATTATCTAGTAGAATGAAAAGTATCCTCTAAGCATTCAGTCATAATATCTAATTTGGTAGTTTCAGACAGGCAGCTGATAGAAGCTGATAGATCTTGGAGGTTTTCGATAAAGCTATTAGCTGGGGAAGAGGTTATAGTCCGCTTGCATGGGGATGAACATATATTACGACTAAAGCGAATTTTATATGAGATTAGGGAATGATCTGAGACTGCTTTGCTCTGGGCGAGAAGGGCTAAATGATCTGTGTTTACACCAAAGGTCAGAATTAAGTCAAGAGTGTGGTTGCAATAATAAGTTGGCCTCATTAGATTTTGAGTGAAACCAACAGAATCTAAAATAGAATAGAAAAAAATAGAATACAACTGCCTTACTTAGTGGATCCTGTGGTTTGTCAAAATGGATGTTAAAATCTCAGACAATTATTATTTTGTTCAAAGTGTAACTTGATAGAAAATCAGCGACTTCCTGTAAGAACCCAGAATAGGGCCCTGGTGGCCTGTAGATTGTAATATAGTGAAAATGAATTCTAATATCTCATATTCCAATCTCTCATATTAAAAGAAGAATTTCAAAAAGGAGAATTTATAGCTTGGTTTTGATTAATACCTAAATCGTTTGTATAAGCGGTTGCCATGCCTCCATCTCGGCCGTTTATTAAACGAGGGCTATGTACATAATTGTAGCCTGTGGGGGTGGCTTAATTTAGAGCAAAGTATTCTTCAGATCTAATCCATATTTCTGTGAGGCATAAAGTCTCAAATCAAAATAACGATCAGTAATGATTTCATTTACAGCGTTTGCCTTATGTAAGGGATCTTATGTTAAGCAGTCCTAGTTTTAGACCAGCGTTTCTGTCATTGCAAACTGGTTGAAATAGTCTGACACTGATTAGATTAGTAGAACAAATTTTTCTAAAATGTTCTTTGTTTCTGGGAGCAGACTTAACTGAGTGGAACCTAAGGCAGCTAACACACAGTCGGTTTAGCCTGTCTGTCTCCTGCCCAACCTCGGCCCTGGTTTGTGAGCGACTGACTATCCTATAGTGACCGCTGTCTAAGAGACTACCTGTTATGCAACAAGAAATTAGAGCAGTGGATACCATCCTGACTCAAAAGACCAGGCATGCTCTCAAAAGTAGACCGATTATATACAAAGCCCACTTTGTTTTCTGAGCACCACTTGGACAACCAGCAGTTTGGTACCATAACATGCAGATTTCGGCGCCAAGTTGAACTGGGAAGGGGCCAGAGCATATTACGGCATCAAACTTCGTCTGGGCTAATTTACACACACCTTTAATGTTATCGTTAGCTATTTCTGACTGTCACAGACGAATGTCATTCGTACCTACATGAATAACTATTCTAGAAAACCTATGATTATCTAACAGCTTCAGGTTCCCTCTAAAGTTCGGCACCATGGCTCCAGGCATGCAGCTAACTGCTGCTCCTAAAGGAGAAGCTATTTACACATGTTGCAAAATAGACTCGCCTATAACCAGAAGTCTTTCAAATAATGAAATAATAACTAATTTTCCTTAAAAATTTTAACTGTCGAAACAATGACATTATTATAAGAAACAGCTTTCTTGAAATTTGATAACTCATTAGTTTGACACAGAATTTCCTTGTAATAACATAATAATAAGTCAAGAACTAAGCCATTATTATTTTATCATAGTAAATAATTATTTTTAGAAAATAAGTGATTATTTTGAGATACTATATATATGTATAGTATGTATGGTATATATTTATATATTCTACGTGGTGATAATGGGCTTCCATACATACAAGAATGTACAAGTAAGTATACAATCAACTGCATATAATGCATTACATTAACAATTGCTTTTTAAAAAAGCCTGCCGGTCAAAAAGTAAATAAATAGATAAAAACACAGAAAGAGACTGCCTAAAGCCTGTATAATCAATGTTTATGTTTATGTTGGAAAATTGCATGAAAAATTTAAATTTCATTCCTTTCCATATTTATAGCAGCCTCAAGCTGATTCTTCCTGCCAAAGTCAAGCAAAGTCAAGTTTGAGAGCACACCTCTTTAGACCATTTGACACACTGTAAGACTATACATAGTTTAAGAGGAAGGTGATTCAAATATCTATCAATATAAAAATGACCTCTTTAATATAGCATGAGTAATGCTATATGATCTCAAGGCTGTCAAATTACCATTTTGAGGAGATCACAGTCAAGGTTTAAACAGTCAAGGAGATTGTTAAAGTTTGCTCCTGAATAGTTCCATCAAAGTGAAGTCTGCTGGAGCTGGAGGACAGAAAGAAACACTCCATCCACTTACTGCCCTAAGACATGCTTTCACATGAGCCAGTTTCCAGTTTTCCTGGATTAACTGTAGTCTTGGACTAAATTTCGTTACAGATGGTGATCCACCACTGAAAATCCCTTTTAGTCTAGGTTTAGGTTTAATCTGGGACTGTGAATCTGTCCTAATGACTTTTAAATTCTACACTGTTAGTGGTAGTTTAGCTCAGTGTTCAGCTATCGACACAAAATTATGTATTTGGCTGTTAAAATGAGGAACAGGGCTCAAATCCACAGCTTTCCAGGCTTGTTTGCCTGTCTGTTAATGCTTGCATCATTGGGTTCATTCTGTCCACATTAGCTGACCCTGGTGACAGTATAACAATGCAACAAAGCTTCAGGACTATTCACTACCAGTCAGGCCACAGAGATGTTTGTGTGTAACAGGATTCTCTGGCTCTAGTGTACATGGTACGACAGTATCGCAGCTGCTGCCTTCCATTTTAGGCGGCAGCCACAAACTGAAACACGGCAGCTAGCTTGCATGGTGGACAAAATATCTGTTCAGGCCAGCTGGGTTACTGTTTTTTCGGTAAGCTGCTGTTCACTTTTGCTATTACAATGGACAGGGACCTGAATCTCAACAGGGCAGAAACCTTTTCCTTCATCAACCCCTGGATCCGTTATTTTCTGTTCTTCTTCAGCTTCTTATTTTGGGTAAGTGACACAGCCGCCCCCCCTCCGAAGTACCAGCAGTGGTTTTGAGCAACAACATGTTTCCAAAGTGCAGACTACAAGCTCTCAAGCTCCATGGAGAATTTTCATATGAATAAAACATTATAGTGCAAATTGGATACTTTCCTATGTTCAAAATCATAGCATTGCAATAGCTGTTACAATGTCCAATTACTTTTAATGTTTCAACATTTACATCCACCACTCATCAGGGTGGCTTCTTTCTCAGCTCTGAATTTACATACAATTGCAGTGGCCTTTTTTGCATATGAAAAGCGTTGCAGCAGGAATAACAAATACTCTGCAAAACTGCAAAGGGCTGCGTGTGCAGAGGAGGATACCCAACAGAAGAAAAAACCCTCCAGATTTTCCACATTATTTTTTTTTGCATCTCAAAGTGATGTTTGCGCTCATTATTTGTACAGACTGCTGCTTATTTGCTGTTACAGGCCAGTCATTGTCACTCCAAATCCCCTAGGAATGGTCAACATGCAGTATCTGATTGACACTTGGTTAAGCAGGCTGTCTAACTGGGTTTGACTGACTAGCCCAAAGCTGCCTGTGATCAGTGTTCATTTTGCGACTGAGTGAGCGGAGCGAGCAGCCATGTGTTGGGCTGTATGTGTGACAGCATGGCGCACTGCAGAGGCCTGTGCATCGAGCCAGGCTGGATTGCCACCGCCAAAATCATCCTTGCTCTGTTTGTTTACTGCAACCCAGGCCCCTGGACTCAATGCTGCAACGTAATCCATCAGCCCTTTGTTCCAGTCGCACTGGCTTTCTGGGTTGTTCAGCCACACAGCAATCCTTTTGGGCAGAGGGGAAAACAAATGGTGACATTTTACTGTAGGGCAGTGTTCATAAAGTGGCACCTACGTAAGTCTTTCGCGATGACTCACACAGACCTACATAAACATTTATAAACACTTATTCCAATATTGGTCACTTGTCATAAAGGCTGCAGCTGGCAACTTTGATGTCAAGTTGACAACATCTATGTCAAGTGATGATTTATTTCTGACATTAGGCCGTTTCACGATACTTTCTGGGGCGAAGTAACATTTGGAAGCTCAGTGTGTGTCACAGTGACATAATGCAGATAATATGACAGCTTGTCTAGTCAGGACAGCTGAAAAAAAAAAAAGTGAGCATTTTCTGTGGCTCTTAGATAAAGTGTATTTCATTTTACCATTTCTAAGTTTTAAGCTATGGCACATCAGCATTATGTCTGTGCCATAAACACTAAGCAACAAGGTCAGTTATAACGTGTTGTCATTTCACCCAAACAATTGTAATGAAACAAAACAAAGTCAGAAACAAAAATGATGTCACCTGACATGTGTTGTCAACTTGACCTCAAGCTTTACAAAAGCATCCTTTATGAGAGGTGACACCTATTTATAAATGTTTATGTAGGTTTACATCAGTTGTCATGATGAACTTGTAGGTGTCTTGTAGCCTTAACACTACCTGAATAGTAAAGTCTTACCAAACAAGTTCACATACTCTTTAAAAAAAGAAAGGTTCTTGGTTCTTGGCTCTGATATACAGTTCTAGGACATACCTCTAGTTACTATCAAACTCATACATTATGTGGATGTTCTTTAAACTTTAAAAAGGCTCTTTGGGCTTGCACATTTCATTTACAAGCATGGTTCTTCAAAAGAACCACCTATCAAAAAGTTAGTTAGGAAAGTACAAGTGGTTCTTCTATGGCATTGCTTCAGAGGACCCCTTTTGGAACCTTTATTTTTAAAGGTGTAAAAGCAAAACGGCACTGGTGGTGGTTTACTTATTACAGAGAATTGCTCAGACCAAATGAGCCACTTGTCTCGCTGGCAGTGTGAAATCATTTCCATCTCAGTTCTTTGAATAACTGACACCGAGGAACAGCTCTGATGAGACTACATATTTTGCTTCGCATTGCGTGAGCAGATAGCATCCACTTGGATTCATCTATTCCTGTTGCATTCACATAAAACTATCCACATGGGATTATCAGTGTCAATGGAAAGGCTTTGCCAGTGTCTGTCACTTATTATATGCATGAATGAATGTCATTTGTACATATAGATGCACTTGATTACTGCCTTAAGAGAATGCCTTCCATTCTAGGGGGCGGCCGCAAACTAAAACATGACAACTAGCTTGTATGGTGGACAAAATGTCTGTTCAGGCCAGCTGGGTTGCTGTTTTTTTCTGGAAACTGCTATTCACTTTTGCTATTACAATAGACAGGGACCTGAATCTCAATAGAACAGAATTCTTTTCCTTCATCAACCTGTGGATCTGTTGTTTTCTGCTTTTCTTCTGTTCTTTTCTGTTTATCTTCATTCAGATAAAACTATCCACATGGGATTATCAGTGTCAGTGGATAAGCTTTGCCAGTGTCTGTCACTTGTTATATGCATGAATGATTCTTATTTGTACATATGACTGCACTTGATTGGTGACTTTGAAGTTGCCGAAAGAATGTATTCATGAAAATGAAAAGGCTGAATTACTTGCACAGATAATTTTCACAGCTGTTCGTCTTGCACTTTAGCTCAGCCAGACCACTACGGCTGTCGCCCAGAAGAGCTGGGTGGGGTTCAGCTGGCTGATGAGGGATGATACCTTTGTCAGCTCTGCACACTGTGCTGCTGTAAAAGCATAAGGGAAATGGATCTAAAGCTTAATCTCTCCTCAAAGAAGAGGTCCTGCTGTTGCTTTTCCTGGAACAGATAAAGCTTGGTCCAACACAGCAGGGATTTTTAATGTAGATTCACCACTGACATTATAATTTATTACAGAACTAGGCCTTGTCTGGGAAAACAGTGTTTAGGGGTTAAACCTCATGACTTTAATGTGTACGGTGCCCAACTGAAAACATCAACATTGTTATCTCGTGCTCAGCAGATAAGGTGTTTTCCCCAATATAATCACCTGGCGATATCTCCAGAGATAAACAGAAAAAATCCTGGTTTGTCCTCTGGTGGGCTTCGTAAATTCATGCATCTGCTTTGCACCTCTTATCTCTGTGGCTGAGAAAGGAGATCCTCTAAGACATAGCCTACTGGGTTCAGGGTTTATCAGGTTGGTTATGTTAGAAAAGAATAAGATAAAAACTGAAAGGGAATATTCTATTACCAGTAGTTCTCAGAATCTACTTGCAAAATTCAAGCTGCAAGTTGGAAAAGTTTTCTTTTTTAGAAGTGTAAGAATGGCGTAACCGTTGCCAAATTGACTGTTTTTACTACTGCAGTTAGTTCTGCATATTAAGACAGAAAAATGTATTACTATTACTATTATTATTATTATTGTTATTATTATGATTATTATTATGTGCTTCAAGATTCAGTCATTTATCACTCAAGACTGATGTATCACTTCTCTTTCAGGTGTTCTCCTTGCTTATTGTTGCTATAGGGGTATATGCTAAAGCCCAAAAGGCAACAGGTATGGAAAAAAACTTTTTAATTTCTCTTATAAGCTTCTTTAAAATCTATATTCAGTTATCAAATGCTTGTGTGATACAATAAATATTTAATTCAAAGCTATTTGGATGTCTAGGCTAAGCTGCAGATACAGCATGGTCAGTTGGGTTTGTGGGTTCTTCACAGACACAGTTCGAGACTCGTTCCTCATTGATCCAGCCATCGTTTTGATAGTGGTGGGTGTTGTCATGTTTTTTATCACCTTCTGCGGATGCATCGGAGCACTACGAGAAAACATTCACCTCCTTAAAACAGTGAGGACATGCTCTAATTGCTTTAGAAAGACTGTAGAAGTACTTACTGTTGCTGCCAGGCTAATGCTTACTGCCATCTTCCTCTCCAGTTTTCATTTAGCCTCACCCTGGTCTTCCTCACCCAGCTGGCCATAGCAATCCTGGGATTCTTCTATTCTGACCAGGTAGATCTTAAAAATGAGTCATCAACATACTCATTCACATAATTAGATCTATCATACCCCATTATTTAATCATAATCCCCCAATTATGAGTGTCAGTGCTTTCAGTGAGACTTTTTTCCCCTACATCTAACCACCACTCCACTCTACTACTCACAAAATGCCAATATAGGCTAATGCAGACAACAAGGCAGATCAGTTAGGGACCCGACCAGTGCAACTGTCGAAGCGTTGGCTTTGTCATCAGAAGATCGCAAGAAGATTCCCGGTAATGCCACAGCTATCTGTGGCCAGGAGTCTAAGAGAGCATAACTGGCCTTGCTCTCTCTGGGTGGGTAGGATGGCCCTCCTACTACCCTCATCATTCAGCGTGATGCAGGCCAAATCATAACACAATTCAGAGCAGTCTCCTCCAAGTTACATTAGCAGCAAATCAAAAAAGATGTCGGGGGAAGTATGTGCTAGCCTTCATTCTCCCAGCTTGGCAGAGGCATAGCCAAGGGGTGACCAGGGTCTGGAATGAAGCATGGCCACCCTTCTGGCCACTTCTGGCATGCCAGCCATTTTTAATAACGCATCAGTTATGCTTTATAGTGAAAATGCCATCAGGGTAGATACCAGTCAGTTATAAGAGTATGATGACACTGCATTGAATAATTAGAGTATCTTGCTTGATAAGCTAATTTACAGCAAACGGGCACGTGAATGTGCGCTGGATCCATTCAGCAATGGTGCTCTGTGATCTACATTATAAGTAAGCTGTTTGATGGTAAAATGAGTTAACTAGCTAGCTGTGGTGTATAACCTACAGTGAATGCATCCCAAATTAATAACTTCTGTGGCCTGTCTATATGAAATGTTTTTTTCTTCAAGTTAACACTGCATTAAAAGAAGTGATGCATTTAATTTACTCCATTGAAATACATCATTTACTCATGAATACTTTCAGCAATAGTTTTATTGAATTAATATTTTGTTCATGTGGAAGTGATGCACTGATACTCACAAGTAAGTGCTATGGCTCTTCAGTGTGGAACCATGGGTCCTTTTCTACTGAGCCACTTCGTTCCAGGCCTCTTTGAGACATAATGCTAGTGTGATAGAGGGAATGTTAGGGAATGATCTCTTTTGGTAGGCGATTAATTACCGCACTGAAGCATATGTTAGCACACCCGTCATACCACATTAGCCCTGCCGCTAGCAAATACAGTACGGTCTTCCGTAAGGGCCAACATGTTTCCCAAAAGACATCTGCATATGCAACAGGCCAAACAGATACAGGCGAATTTAAAAGATGTGTGGAAATAAGCATAAGGTATCTCATTGACTCTACAGACGCGGGATGCTCTGGGGAGGTTTGTGAAGAAAGCCATTGTGCATTACCGTGATGACCTGGACCTTCAGAATCTCATGGATTACATTCAGAAAGAGGTAAATAAGCAGTCATATGTCTTACCATGGTCCTCGGTACTCACTACACTTAGCACAAGGCTTAACTGCATCACATGCTGACATGCTGAATCATAGTGGTGTACAAAGGGCCCATATTATGAAAATTTTCCTCATATTTTTTTTAAGTAAAAGAGTTTGTAAATAGTATGCAAACATTGTTAAAGCTTTCATACAGTCCATATATGGAAACTATGCATATTTGGTCTACAGAATCTTAGCCTCACCCAATGACGCTGAAGTTATAAAGAGTGTTTCAGCTAGGACTGTTTTTTAAATGAAGCACAATACAGGGCAAACAGTTATACGAGGTCATGTATCGGTCTTAAGGTACAGTAACAAAAGCAGCCTGTTTAATTCTAACAAGGTTAGAAAATTAATTGTAACTGTTTTGGTACATAAAACTATAGAATTATCAAAAAAGTCAGAAGTGGTGAAAAAATTAAAATACAATAAAATGTGGGGTATGGATTCTTTAGAACAGTTCTTTTTAGTGAGTCTGTTTATTTTGTCTAGTACACTGAAATTATTCTAATCTATGTGTAACTGTAACAGGCTATTTAAACAAAGCTGTGATCTGGGGGCATTTTGAGTTTCACAGTCAGCATATTAACAGAATCTTTTGAGAGACTGCACAGAGCTGCTGCACAGGGAGCAAAATTGCTTCTGGACAGTAAGCCTTTTAAAGCCATTTGTTTACTGATAGCCCTAACTGTGAAATAACCATTGGGAGACACTTTAAGCATCCCAGCCATTGGCTAGTTGCCATCATGAACAGTTTTGTGTTAGACTGCTTCATTACTGTTAGCATTAGCATTGGTAATACTGACTAGAGCAGGGGTGTCGAACTTAACCAGTAAAAGGGCCATATTAAAACATCTCATCAAATCTGTGGGCCAGAGAAAAAAAATGTTTTTATTTCATTTTTAATGAATGTTGTGCTATAACCCAAAATGGCCATTGTTTATTCAAAATATGCACAAACTTCAATAGTAAAATACAGACACTTGTAGTAGACCTTGAAATATTACATGGACACCTGAAATATTCAAAATGTAACTGTCCCCAGGAGCTTGGTCTTTTAAACCTAGCATTTGCTTGAACTGGACACCTGGCATCCTTTTTTTGCTAAGTTCATTAAGACTTGGGCTCAAAACTGAGCTGCTGAGCTGACATTACCTGTTTATAGTGGTTGAACTGCAGCTGAAATACAACTTGGTTATATGACTGGTGTGGAATTGCGCAGAATTGTGTAGAACTGATGTGTAACCGCTGTCCCATAGGTTGTTGTTGGGGTAGGAAAGTCGGAGCACATTACGTTTCAGTGCATGCTGGGGACTGTGCATGCAGTGCATTGTCAAATTGGCTAATATTAATAGAACATTAAATTACTTTTGTGGGCTAGACAGGATTGTGTAGAGGGCCTGATCTGGCCCACGGGCCTTGTGTTTGTCACATGGGGACTAGAGAAAGGAGGACTTAGCAACAAATCTGCATGCATGTCTGCAAAGTGGGAGAAAAAGCAACATTTAGACTAAGTGATTCAGTATGCGCACTGGAACACATTTCAGTGATTTGTTTCAGAAAGATTCAGTTGTTCAAGTGCTGCACATCAGCAAATCTAGTGCTTTTTGGATGGTTGTTTAGATGTGCTATAATACAAGGCACTATGTGCATCTCTGTTTCTCTGCAACTCTCAGCGTCTCTCAAAGTGATGGGTAATTCATGGGACAAGCAAAACACAAAGTGCAAAGTGAGTGCATGACTTGACTGTCTAGTGTCTGATAATATTCATGCTCCCTCTTCCCCTGTCTAAACTCTGAGTTCAAATGCTGTGGCTGGAACAACTACACCGACTGGTCCTGGAATCTGTATTTTAACTGCAGCCAGGGCAACCCCAGCACAGAGAGATGCGCAGTGCCTTTCTCCTGCTGCACCCCGGTACCTGGAGAAGTGAGCTCAAGCTGTTTTCTGAATTATATGCATATTATATAAGTCAGTAATTATGGAAATTTATGAGAGCGCTGTGCATAAGCATCTGTAGTAGGCCTACAGACGGAAGAGTAAAGGTCCCATCACAATACCACATGCCTAATAACTTTTAGACAAAGATAAATTCATGCAATAATAATGCTGTTCCTCTATGATCCTGATGGCTAAACCCACTGTCCACTGAAGTCAGAGAACTAATCTCAAAACTTGAAGTTGAAACATTACTGCCATCTGCTGTTCATGTACAAAAAATCCTCAGAGGAAAGTGGGGGAAACGAAGAAACATGTCTAATATTCTTCTCTATATTCTTTTAGAGTGTAATCAATACCATGTGTGGTTTTGGGGCTCAGACACAAAAGTACTTGGAGGCTGCCAAGTCCATCCACCCAGTAGGCTGTGCAGACAGAGCAGTGATGTGGATTGAATCTCATCTTCTCTTAGTTGGGGCACTGGCTTTGGGTCTGGCTCTGCCACAGGTAAGACAATCAATCCTAGACACAATGCCTCTTCTAGCAAATTGATATAATTGTATTTCTAATGCTTTATGGTAATGCTGGACAAGATTGATCATTCAAGTGGTTCACAGAAATTTCTAGATGATACCGTTTTCTTCAGCTTGTGCTGTGAGTTCTCATCCTTGTAGCTGAGTGGATTCTTACCTATTCCATCAAATAAACTGATGTTTATGCTGAAGTGAAAGCCCCACAGTGAGCGAGGCGAGCACGTCTCTGTTCTATTCTGTGGATGATTCAAGGGCAACATCTGAGCATGTTTTGCAGTCAAGCATAAAGCCACACTGATTTTAGTACTTGCTTAACAGATCCAGCTGCTTCTTTAGAAATGGAATAACAAATCAGTGAAGCAGCACTTAAAGGGGAAATTCCACAGATCATTTCACATTTTCAACATTTCTACATAATTACATCTCGATCACATGTCATGTAGTGTGGTTTGCTATGAAATGCTCTGTTCAAGAGAAACTTACTGAGTCAGAATTGTTGACATTGCTGTTGATAAGACCTCTGAAGAGTTGAATGCCTCTAGGAGCTACCTCACAGAAGGATATTACATAAACTGGTTACACATATGATGGCTTATGTCTGAGACACTGTTTTAGGATAATTTTGAGAGGTTTATGCATTTCTAAGTAATATAGTCATGGAGGAGAGGTACATGAAGGGCACTGTAAGGCAAAACAGTCCCCAAAGACCACCATCATCAATATGACACATGAAAATTCAGAAGATGTGTAGGTTTGCTGGTGGTTTTGGATAGTACATAAAATCGCTATATTTGCATTGTAGACATCACAACCCTTGGCTCTCACAACCACTGTAGAGTCAGTTTCTCCAGAACAAACTATTTCACATCAAACCACTCTTAATAACTTTGTTTACATCCCAACCATTGAATTGAACAGAAATTTCAATAGAAATTCAAAAATTGGTGGAATCACTCTTTAAGCGTTTTGGACATGTTCTTTGACTTAAATCTGTTGAACACCAACTCGGGAATGTCCTAATCAAAGTATACCTGGGTTGAGCTCTGAAGCATAATTTCACAGGAAATACAGAGAAGTCTTCCTTTCTGATCATGCAGGAAAAGACAAAAATAAAATATGAGAAACACAAAATAAGGCCCTGTAATTTATAACCCGCACATGTATTCTCACAGTGCACCAGCCAAATATGCTGAGCCACAAAGAATGTGTGCATACTTGATGTTGAGGGAGTTTACATCAAACCTGATCCAGCTAATCAAGGTCTACAGGAGCATCAGGGAGCAGATATGACAATAGCACTGGAACTCGGTTTTCTAGGGAGATCTCCAGGATCACGTTTATGAGCTGCCGATGTGCTCAATTATAGTTAAGTTTACTTTGTACACCATGCATGATAACCTCGTGGTAAATAAATATACAAAAACAAATAGACTAGGCACACTTAACTAGTCGAGTAACTTGTAAGGCTTGCAAGGCTCCTGACCTCGCTCTTGTTCTTGTGGTTGGCAGATTGCAGGCATCATGCTGTCTCAGATCCTCATCTCTCAGATCCAGAATGAGATCAACTCCATGCTGTAGAAATCACAGCAGAGGACTCCGCAGCCAGCTCCATTACAGTTAAAACAATTATTTATACATATATAATTTCTTTACATTTTTTAACATTTTCCCTCCCAGGTTTTGAGATGCTGTAAATTGTCTGCTAACAAACATAAAATTATAAATACAACATCAAGTGCTTTATTAAACTGCATTTTCTGAACATCCAAGGAAACTTTCTTTCCAATTTGAACCAATTAACCTACACTAAAAAACATCTGGTCTAAGACACTGATATTTATTTTTAAAATTGCAATTATTACATTAGTACATTAAAATCACATTTCTATACTGAGATGGAAAGGAATGGTGACTTGGCAGTATTTTTGAGGTAATAGATAAGAATTGGCTCTTGTGAGTTAAATGTGTAGAGAATGGGCTCTCTGTATCAGTCGATCAGTGAGAGGGGAGTTTGGTCTCACTGCATCTCTTTCAACCAGAAGGCACCTGGACAAAAGAATACAAATAACTATATACTGCAAAACATGGAATTTATTAAAGCTAGTGGTAAAACTTACAGGGGAATTCTATCAATTTTTCTAAACGTCTGCATAATTAAATGGTTAAGATGTAAATAAAGTCTTTCAGAGTAGTTTGATGTGAGACGCGCACCTTGAGAGAAACATACTAGCTGTTCACAGCGGTGGCGATAGGAACCAGACGTCTAAATGTTTAATGCCTCTAGAAGTTGCCTCACAGAAAACACAAAATGGTTACACATACATTGCCTCATGCATGTGACATTTTTTTCAGCCTATAACATATTATTAAAGACCATTCATGGCGAAGAGATACATGCAGGGCGTTGTAAGACAAAATAGTATTTTTACAGACTTTGATTTACCATTATCAACATTACGTACAAAAACTTCACTGGTTTTAGAAATTAAAATGGCTATATCTGCAATGTAGACATTGCGACCCCTGGTTCTTGTCACCATCATTGTAAGGAAAATAAGTTGGTCTATATTCAACTTTTACCTTCTGTAAATGACTTTGTTTACATCTCAATGACTGAATTATGCAGAATTTTTAAATTACCCTTTAAAAGAGTAATTAGTCTCCAACTTAATTATAAGTTTATAGGCTATGTCTGACCTGGCAAATCTTTGATGGTACTTGTCTTCTGACTTCATTGCAGCATGAATGATTAGCTGGCTGAACACATCCCTCTATAAAAGATAAAAAGTAAAAAAAAGCTGGTTCCTCAGAAGAGTTGTAATACAGAAGATTAAACAGATGTGGACTGCATTTCCCAAAAACAACGGACATTACTACATAGAAGAGTGATGATCACTTTGAATGTCTGTATCAAATATGCATGTCTCTTGTTTTAGAAAAACTCTGGGAAACAGATTGGATCCTTTTTATGCCATCAGAGATGTGAGGTTGTTATGAGACTGACCTGTGCATCACTGCCCCCTATCTCCATGAAGCGGTATCTTAAAGGTTTGAGCAGTTCCACGGTCTTGCTGTAGTTGCCTTGGTCATATTCCACCAATGCCTGACACATGGGCAACCCAATAGTCTCAGCAATCTGGTACTGGTGATTCTCTCCTGGCTCTCTGAGGACAGAAGATGTAGTAAACTTGGAGGTCCTATTCATGGCCCATTAACATGGTTTACGTTTTTTACATTAACTTTTATGGCTTACTGTGAAAACATGCTTAACATCTTCTACTGAAGCACCACTACGCATTTTTTTTGTTGAAACTGGAAGAAGTAGCATTACTGAGTCAGGAGGAAAAAAAAATCTAAAATATGGTGTGTGTGTACTGCTGCGAGTCACCCTGTAAATCCTGAAATAGTGATTTAAAAGTCAGAGGTGTCGGGTTGGATTTTGTGAGAGCTCTTTGGACCACATTATGATTCTTTACGTATTAACGTTACAAGCACAGAGTCAGAAGATATGCCTTGCTGTTTGTCACAAATGAAAATCAACATTATACTGGTGAAGATATGATAACATTACATAATTCACTTATATCCTCAGAAGACAAGCTGTTCATCAAGTTTTGACTGAATTTTCTTTGAATGCTCTTGACATGCTTTCACATGTCAGATTCATCCGCTTGTGCAATTACACATTTCCATCAGAGAGGTCTCCAAATCCCCAAATGTTGCATAGTGCGGCTTTAAGTATCTTTCATTTACCAGCAAACCCTTATGTTTTTTGCAAAAGCCAACAGAGGAGAGAGTAGAATAGAGGGTCAAGTAAAATTTTCTCCTCCTGAGAAAGAGCTTGAGTCTTGAACAGATGCTGCACTCAAAAGATGCTCTCTGAAGATTTCTTCCAGTCATGTCAGATTATAAAATATGACACTGTCATGAGAAATCTTTTTCCTAGTACTTCTCACTTTTTATTCTTCATTCCTCCATTCCTTTCATTCTTCATGAAATCCTTACAGATCCTAGCTATGGTACAGCTGTCAGGGTAAATTGTAATTGCGTACTGCATGCATGCAGTCAACCAGTCTGAGAGAGTTTCTCTCCCAGAGAAGAGACCTACTCGAACTCAATCCCACAGCTAGTCAGTGGGCTCTCCAGATAACATCACAGCCCAAGCCCCCACGCTTCCCTTTGCTGTGTTGTTATGTAAAGGCTCCCAAGTGCATTACGTAAGAAGAAAGCAGCTCACTTGGCCAGCTCTCGCAGGCTCTCCAGCAGACGCTGCGTGGTGCCTGTGTCTTTGCAACCCAGTGACACCATAAGGAAGTGCAGGTCATTGAAGAGAAGAGTGTGGTCTTCTGTGTGTGGCTTGGTCACCTGCAGCAGCTCCCTGTAACGGTCCTTCATGCTCACACCTACCATGGGAGGATACACATATGTATGCCAACACAAAAACAAACTAGGCAGATGACTGCAGAATAAGAATGTCTATAACAGCGAAAAGAAAGTGACACGTCCACTCCCAAGTCAGCTCATTTCCCATAAAGCCATGAGTGACTTGTGTACAGGGTATATATACCCAGTGATACATTACTGACTGGACCACTGGGGCCAGTGCCCAAGGGGCCTTTGCTAGAGGCCTTTAGGGGGCCACAAGTCCAGAGGAGGCTTAAATACTTGGGACAATCTACTTCAGATATAAATATCAGATGAACGCAGAGCCCTTGAACATGTTCAATTGAGTAAATAAATAAAATGAACAAAGAAATGTTCTCTGTTTTCAAGCCTGTTTTACATTCTCAATTTTTATTGAATCATTGGATATTGTTGTTGCCCTTCCATGTGTAAAAGACTCTCTGTATTTGCATTATGACTCATTTTAGCTTGAAAAAAAAAAAA
>JAILXH010133613.1:14255-30103 GCA_023558415.1 Piaractus mesopotamicus
TTTTTTTCCATTTCTTTTCTTTTTTCCTGACAATCATACTTCATTTCACACTCTTTATATTTGCTGCCCCTCCCTCTCTGTCTCTCTCCGTCTCTCTCTCTCGCTCATGTGAAGACCATGGATGTGTCAGGAACGTAATGATTAATGGAATTTTCCGCGGCTTCAAAGGGAATTGTGTCCTGTCAGGGACAACCCCCCATCACAGGAGCACCTCAGTCCGAAAGGTGCAATTACTGTGGTTTTAGTGGACCACTTTTCCCCTCTCATTGCTTCCCTTTTTCCTCAGTCATTCATCAGGGGCATTTTCTGGCTCTCTCTCAGAAGCCACAGAGCTACTGCACTCCAGCTCGCTATTTACTTTTTCCCATTCGTGGGTGGAAAGAGCGTCTTGTGGGGTAAGAGTTAAAGTTCAAACGCTTTAGCTGCCTTTTCTTCACTCAGGCCCATGCATCTCGCATATTGAGCAGTTGAGCTTGAGTGGGCTCCGGTCTTAATGGATAATGTGTGAATAAAGCTTGTACAGTGAGAGAAATCACACTATGATACACTATCACTGAGCTATGAGGAGCCAGTTGCTTGGGTTAATTCTGTTTATTAAGCCAAGTTTGTAAATTACGTGGTTCCGGAACATTTAGTAGTGACAAATCCAGCATGGTGATGTGGCATTTTTGCATTCTGAGGGCAACACAGAATGCAAAAAATGTGTTAACTATTCACAATAACGCATGACCTCAAGTGTTCTGTTGCTTTCAGAGAAAAACTTTTGCCAAGTAAAGAAGAAAAATAAAGTAAAGAAGCCAGAAACATTGTTTTTAAATATATATTTTCAGAGTTTACAATTTCTTACAGCAAAAAAGTAGGTCCAAGTAGTTCCAGCGGTTCCATTTTCCATGAAAATGTCACGATCCAGTTGTTTTGCTCAGCACTGCTAAGCTCTTTAGAGGAATGAGGGAACAGAACTATCACATTAGTAGTATGTTTTGGATGAACAAGGAATAACATCTGTATTTATTCATGTTTTTGTCACAGTCAACAAAACAGACATATATCTCCTCAAATGGTTCTCATTTTGAGTTAATTGCTTAAATTCATTTTTACATGATTTTTGATTTATATTTATAAACAATCACACAACTGTATTTTGTGAAAAAGGTGAAAATCCATTAAAATCCTATATATATCCAAACTAATAGGTGCCACATACTGATTTGGATTGTTCCACTGTCATGCATCCCTCCCACTGAGAACATTTACCAGTTGCATTTTGTGAGGATCTGAGCATGGACACTAACAAACCTCGGATTTGAATCTGAATCCCTATTGTAGGGATTATCTCCTTGATTAGGTGCATCGCTCTACTGTAGGAGCTGGGGTGAAGAAATTGCTGAAAAGCTCCAATTAGAAGTGTGCTTGGCTGGTAGCAGACACATGGAAAAGAAGTAGAAGATGCAGTGAGTTTTTGTACTTTTAGAGTCCATTTGACTTGCTTCAGGATAAGGAATAAACCAGAATGGATGCTGCTTCCAGCTCACAGAACATTAGCTCTGGATGGTAAATACATCCATCAGATGACAGTCCGTTCATGGGGTACCCACCCAGTCTTTCTGTCTCATTAAACTCTGCCTGTATGGGGCGGAAGAGGACCTAAAGTACCCTGAAGTGTCAATAGGATGCAAGTTGGGTATCATTTTTGCATATTTCTCACCACAATGCTGGAATTCTAAACACAGCTTATATCTCACATAAGTTTTTGACATTACTTTTGATTACATTTATTTTTTAAATCAATAGTTACAGTTCTAATATTGAAATAGGCTTTTAGAATGTGGCCACATTAATTCTAACACTTTGTCTTAACAGCAAGCGAGCATGTGAATATTTTACCACGTTGCAAAGCCTTTTAGGATATCTACACTGGGAAGATTTATTCTGTGGGTCTAAACATAAACAAACTATGGACTCATCAGCTATTAGCTTGAGACTTCAAACGTCAAGTGTGTCGTATGAGTGAAAACACATTTTACATTTGTGTAACACATTTAATATCAACTTACAGCAGATAACAACAAAAATAAGGCTGGTATGAGTCGACTACCTGAAACTTCCAGCACTCTAGGAATTTCCCTGTAAACTTTAATTTCAGTTAACATCCTTATAAAAAAATAAGAGCATGGATCTCCTTATCAATTTTTTTCCTAGTTTAACTGTGTTTGACAAAAAGCGGCTGGCTTAGCCTCAGCATTGTTTTGTTAAGGTGGAACATCAGAGTGATGTGATGAATCAAAAATAGAAACAGGATTGCTTGCTGACGCATCAACTGAATTCTGCATTAATACACCAAGTTATTAAAAAGACATAGGGCCAGATGTATATCAAAGTGCAGACACAGCTCAAAATGTGCCTTGATGCAACAGCTATATACATGCCACAATGTCTGAATTTAAGGCAGGGAGCAGGGTTTAAAAGTGTGGTTTAAAAGTCACTGGAGTCATTAACAAGCTTGAGACAAAACAGAAAATGAAAATTCAGTGATAGAGATAGCAAGAGTTAATAAATTCTTTCCCATTAAAACATTCTACAGGGGCAGAATTCAGTTCTAAAAAGTAGCAAAACAATAACATGGTCAGCGTGTGCATATTGCAGCTGCATCACAGCATATTTTGTGTTGCGTCTTCTCACAGAAGTACATCAGGAGTTTAAACAGTATTTTTCTGATGGTAAACATTCAGTGCATGTTCGAGCCTCTTGCCTCTTTCAAACCTCTGTGTCTGTTGCAATTGTTAAAGGAAGTCTCTAAGCAAAACGTCTGTTGAGACAATAATGCAAATGTATGCCGGGCTTTAAAAGATGCATGCAAAACCTGCTGTAGCGAGTTTCCCAAACTTTATTTTGCGCCTGAAACTGGTGAAAAAGTCTTGGTACATCGGGCTATTTGCATAATAATATCCGAAAGTTATGTTGTTTAGCAACCATAGCTTACTGTTGACAAACTACATTGCTTTATTATGGCTGTTATTAAAAACAAATTATGTTTTTATCAAAACTTGGTGTGTTTGATCATATTGACTTTTGTCACCGTTTGCCTAATAACACCTCTTAACTGTAATACACGGCCTCTCATGTTATTACCTACTCTGAGAAGTACTTTCTGTTTGGATTGTAGCATTAGTGCAGAAAAAGATGCAGAAAACATTGTACGTATGGGCAAAGGCTCTTTTATTAATTAAACAGGCACTTCAGTGGCAGCAAGAAATGCCCAGGCCCGTGCTACCCCAACATGAAACATCACATGAGAAGGGTAGACACTTCTAACCACTAGTTAGACTACAAAGCCCACCCTCCTCGGACACAGTTACAGTAATAAATGCACCTCAACACTAAGCAACAATAAGTGTCCTTTTTTACTGGGATGTGGTGCATCACGAGAGCCACTTTGCATGGCCACACACCCTAAGCTCCCCATGGCAGCACAGCCCGTGGCAGACACTGCGGTATTTTTGGCACATTGTGTTGCACTGATGTTCCATCTCAACAAAAATACTATGGTTAAGCCAACCATACTTACTAATACTGATATCACAATTGAATGTCTTACACAAAGGTGTACATACATGGCAGTGTAATTAAGCAGATCATCGATAGGCTGAAGAAGTGTCATTTCTGATTTTCAGGATTTTGAGAAAGTGATATGGGCAAGAATATACTTTGGTTGATACTTCTTGTTGTCAACAGTTTTTTTCCTCTTCATTTTTTGGGGAGCTGAATGTTTGGCACCATCCTTTGAGCCCTGCTGTGCCAGAATCTGATGCCCTTAATCAGTGATATCTCCAAAGTCATCGTACTGACAGATGAATGCCTCTCTTGCAGTGTTTCTCTTCTGCGCCTCATCATCATCTCTGCTTCTCTCTAGCTCCATGTCTGAACACAAACATGCCCCTGAGCGGCAGGCCAGGTGGCTGTTGGTGCTTTGCTTCAAGTGTTGATGAATTAATAAAAAATGCACTCGGCAGACAGGTTTGACATAGATAGAAAGGCGCAAAAGCCTCTGTAAGCCCCAAAGATGGACAGTCTGGGTATAGAGACATACCACTGGGTGACTAAAACTGCTGTGTACATTCTTTAGTCCTACTGTCATCTCTTTACTCATTAAACTTTAACATGTTCCTCAGTGTACCACTTGGAGTCTCATAGCTATTCCAGATTGCCATTCACTAGTGGACTTGGAAAGGACATGGACGGTGCTGTACAAAGGTGGTCTGCATACTTTGGATGACATCTGTACTCATTGTTTCTCCTAGAACTATACACCCAAGCCAAGAACCATTTAGGAACTTATATTTTATGCAAGTGAACTGGTGACTCTCTCATTTAAAATATCAATCTGTATATAAAATGTTTCATAACACTTTACTGAAGGGTGATGTTTATAAGGCTACATGACGCCTACATAAACCTTTCATGACGATTGACATAAACCTAGATAAACATTCCCAAGAAGAATCATAACACTTCCTGAGGTAAAATGGCATCCACATTGACAAAAGCCTTGACAACTGACGCTTATTGGACTTTATACATGTTTATCTAGGTTTATGTAGCTATCATGTACTCTTATGAATGCTGCCCTTCAGTAATATTCTGCATATTTCGCATATGAACAAAGCTGCAACATGTTTCAGGAATACTTAATGGATAGTTGTTGACAATATGTAAATCTGCTAAAGCACTTTTAAGAGGATTTATGTGTTGATGCAATACACGGCTTGGAGCCTCCAGTGCATTTCAGGATACTTAATGCTTAAGAAAAGTAGCTTAGGGCTGTGTATTAGAGGTGAAGAAGAAAAAGAAAGCTCTGTGTAGGCGTTATTATGATCACTTTCTCGCTGTTTATAGTGTTTTTGCAGAGTTTTCAAACTTTGACAAGAGACAGGCTGATAAATGTTGATGGTTCATGTAATAATTCCTTTAATAATTTGCGTTCTCTAAAAAGCATTCATTAACATGAAACACCTACTTCTCCTCCTTTAATAATGTAAATGAGTCATAGCCAATACTTGTAAAACTTTAAACAAAGTGGAACATTAGACAAAGAGAGCTTTTTCCAGCACAAAACAATTTTTATTATTGTTATTTAATCTATTGAAGACCAAATTTATTCAACATGCAGATCACCCATGTGAAATAGTAACTGCCACCTTAGTTACTCAAGCAACAAATTAACCAAAGTTAATTAATGATGAGATTCAGCAGATACACAGCCAGACTTGAATGCAGACAGCACTGCTGAATGTAAATCTCACTTACATCAAATATTTTTTGGAGGTTGTGAACAAGCAAGCTCCTGTTAGGACATTTAGAGTTGTGGGACAGGATGATCCTTGGTTTTCAGATGAATTATCTGAACTTATTCATTAAAGAAATCTGGCCTGGGCAAAAACAAGCATATATGTCCAGGCCGCAGGTTTTCAGTCCTTGAGAAATAGGTGTACAACTCTTGCTTATAAGGTAATATCAAAACCTTGCCATATCTTGATGAAACAGTGAAACAACAAGAAATTTAAATAGTGCTGTTAAATTATGGAAATCCCTTAAGTCATTGTCCTCCATCCTGTCATCTAGTGGTTTCCCTAAACAATAGTAAACAGAAAGCAAATTATAGATAAAATGGAAATGGTGAACTGTTTCAATGAGCATTTTATTTCATCAGGGTCTGTTTTTAATTTAGTGTTAAATCAGTATTAGATAACACATGTAAAGAAGAAGGGGAAGAAGATAGATTTAACTTTATGCCAGTCCAGGGGGGTTTTGTTAGCCCTTAAAAACTTAATATGAGGAAGTCTGCAGGGTCTGATGAGCTCTTGACAGCAGAAAATCTTGCGCTGCACTATTCAGTCTTTATCAAAAGACTCCTGATTGTCCTGATTTGTCAGACAGCCCAATACTAGCCAGTGTTATAGTCTTAGAAATTACTTAAGTAACAGATTTCAGTATGTACTTTTAGATTTTTTTCCTCGTGTGAGAATCTTGCTTTTAGAACTGGAGTGCCACAGGGTTCCATTTTGGGGCCTCTATTGTTCACGATATGCATTAATGAACTATGCATTAATGTTTTAAATGCTGATATGCACATGACACCATTATCTATTGTTCTACTCTGTCACCAGTAGACGCTCTCTCAAATTTACAGGAAGGATTGGTGACTGTTCAGCGCAAGACTAGTTCTTAATGAACAAAAAACAAAATATATGTTGTTCTCTAAAAATTGTCTTTGCCACAAATTTACACACTTCTGGGCGGAGCAGTAGAATTAGTATCATCTTATAAATATTTGGGTTTTATGTTAGATGATAACCATTAGATGAAAATCTTTAAAATTGCATGCTGATCGGTTGATGAAGAAGTTAACATTGGGATTTTATTTTATAAACAGTTTATGCTTTACTCAACAGGCACAAAACGTAGTTAAAGCTAAACCTTTTACCTATTTTAGATTATGGTGATTTATTTATTTATTTATTTATTTTTTGTATAGACATACTTCAGAGATAACATTGCACTCACCGAACTCTGTTTATCATTATGCATTAAGATTTATTACTCATGCTAGATATTTAGCTCATCACTGGAAACTTTATTAAATGATTGGATGGCCTCCACTTTCAGTGTAAAGACAAATTCATCGGATGATTTTTGCCTATAAAGCAATTATTTGTCAACTTTCTTCACAATTCTTATCAACAAATAAGTCTCGGTACAGTATACTTCCAATAGTTATATTCAGTTGGACATTCTGATAATATGGTCTGAGTATGGCAAGGCAGCCTTTAGTTACAATGCTCCATCTGTGTTGAATGACCTGCAGAAACATTTGAAATTGAAGCAGTTTATCTCCTTCACTTATTAAGACGATTGTTAAAGAAATGTATTCTGTTTGTTCTTGTTCTTAATTTGATTTTTGGGCTCACTTGTAAAAGAGTTTTTTTAATCTCAGTCTGATCTCCCTGGTTAAGTAAAGGTAAAATAAAACAAAAAAAAATATGTAGTCACCATAAAGTTTTTACAAACGCACTAGGCTAAGAGATGAGAGAGGGTGTCAACAAAGTGAGAAAAACCCTAAAAACCCTAAAAATGAATTAATCTTCCCAGAAGTGGCCAGCCTGCCAAAATTTCACAAGAGCACAGAGGCAAATCATCCAGGAAGTCAACAAAGGTTTCAGAAGAACATCCAAGGAACTGTAGGTCTCTCTAGCCTCAGGAAAGGTCAGTGTTCATGACTGCACAGTCAGAAAAGGACTGGGCAAAAGTTGCATTAATGGAAAGGCAGCAAGGCAGAACAGAGTCCTAAACCAAAAGAACGATCAATGCTCATCTCACATTTACGAAAAAGCACCTGGTCAACCCGTAAACCTTTTGGGATAATTGGTCACTGGACACATCAGTCCAAAGTCTAACTTTTTAGACAACAGACTTATATCTTCTGTAAAGCAAGTTCTTCATTTGACAATAGGAACATTACCAATATTCAAACATATTGGTGATAATGGGAAGGTGTGGGGATGTTTTGCTGCTTCAGGATCTGGCCAACTCACTATTATTGAAGGAATTATAAATTCTTAAAGAAAGTGTCTGTCTGTTCATCTGTCCATGAGCTGAAGCAGAAACATAATGATCTAAAACAGAAATGCAAATCCACATGTGAATGGCTGAAATGAAATAAAACTTAATGTTCTATAGTGGCCTTGTCAAAGTCCTGACTTGAACCCAATAGAGATGTCGTAGCAGGGCCTCAAACGAGCAGTTTGTGCTTGAAAACCAACAAGTCTATCTGAATTAAAGCAGTTCTGCAAAGAAAAGTGGGCTTTAATTCCTGCACAACAATGTGAATGGCTGATATCAAATTTCTGGAAATGTTGGTTGCAGTTATTGCTGCTAAAGGTTATACAACAAATTCTAAATTTTCAGGGAGCAATTACCTTTTCATGTTTTTAAATCCATAAAATAAGAAGAATACATACACTTTGGGTTTCGTAAGGTTCTCTTTGTCTGATATTACAAATACATTAGTCATAGAGAAAATCAGGAAGTGGGGGACATACTTTTTCAAGGACTGTAGTGTAGTACTAACAAACTGCTATAATACAAAAAATGCAGTGCAAAAGAAAGGGCTGTTCACAGACTGTTGTCTGTGAAAGTCTGTTGCCCTGCAATGTATATAAGCTTACCCTCCCATTATGAAAGTCTAAAATGACAAGCAACAAAGAAAAAGACAAAAAATAAAGGAAAAACATGTGAGTTGATGTTAATGATAAGTTGGAAAGGATTTCAGAGAGATGGAAAATGCTAGCTGGGGGAAACGCAAAAAGATGATGTGTCTCACGGAACGATTTTTCTGGAAGAATGATGATTGTAGAACATTGTATTTTTCTCTGAATTTCGCTTTTCGCTGAGGGATTGCACCATCTAAGTTACAACAATCCACTTGTTTTTTTCTTAGTGATGTCTGTGTCTGTTTAGATGATGAAACTGCAGTATTTACCCTACTGTTGAAAGTATAAATTATTTTACTTCATAAATACATCAGAAATACAAAGTGTATAAAACAACTTCAGCAGCTTTCTAACAAACATCAACTGATCTTACATTTTTACACAGATGATACTTTTGTTATAAACAAGCCATGCAGTGCTTCTGTTCAGATATGGTGTAGGTTTTTGTTTTTATGTGCGTCAGCGTGCAGAGGTCATTAACACTTTTTATATCTGTGACCTACATGAAACCGTAGCCCTAAGCAGTTCTAAGATGTTGTGCATGCATGGCATAATGTGCATTTTTCATTATACTGAGCTCCATTCTCTATTCCTGCTCTAATAAATTCATGAAGAAAAAAGAAGCATGCAAAATGTATGCACGGTTTACAAATCCCAGTGTCCAGGCCCGTATCCAAAGTGATAAAGATGCAAATCAGAATCAGGAAAGAGTGCACTGTATATAAGCTGCTGGGATATAATGAAATTTTATTTTACCTCACTCAGCAGATGCTCTGCTGACCACTGACTCCCAAGACAAAGCTCCTTAGATAGAGGTGAATTCAGCAAGTTGAATGAAGATTGAAAAATGTTGTCGCATTTGAAGTTTCGCATACTTTCCCCAACCTTGACTTTGTAGTTAACTTAAAAGCCGAGTTTTAACAGAATGTGTTTCCCTCATGCGAATGAAGCACCACCATCTGCCGTGATGGTTTTCTTTTTTTTCTTCTCTCTGTTTTGCAGCAAATCTGGAATGCCTGAAGACTTCATGGACTCCTGGTAAGAAGCAACATGACCTCAGGCGTGACATTCACCACAGAACACATGAATGCTTCAGTGGTCCAAATCTTGCCATCCACAGTGAAAGGTCACCCATACAAATGGAGGGCCAACTCTTAAGAAAAGGTCAAAGCTGTTGTATTTTGCAAGCTGAATGCAAGGATATTGCGAACAACTTGAGGCATATTAGACTTTCAGAAAGCCTAAGAAGCATGTTGAAAATGTATTGTAAAATTCATAGTAATAAAGAGCGACATTAAAGGGTAGAGAAGTCTAAAAACCTACATAGATAGACATGTTCGATGTACAGTTGATGTGTATTTAGGCTGTTTAATATGTTGTGGACATCAATATTCAGTTTGTGCTGAATATTGGCTTCAAATCAGACCAGCAACATAACTTTTCATTGGTGCCTTTAAGTTGAGAGCTTGTTGGTAGTTGAGAACTCAGTATAACAAAAACATGTGGAACAAGTGCTGAAATATGGATGTCTGCTCTGTGGGTAGTTCTTACAGAAGCTGACAATATGAATTCTAATAGACAGTAGGAAGATGATGGACAGAATACTAAACATTGGATCCACTGTTGAACTTTCTCATGATGTCTCTATAAAACTAGGCTGTGGAGAGATGTGCTTTCGCCTCTGCCTGAGCGCCCAGTTGCCAGCTGTCAACTCACTCTCACATGCTTAGAGGTCATCTACCATGTCTGGCCTCAGGCAGTGTAGCTGCTGTTGTGCCCTTTAGAAAATGTGAGCAGTGGCCAATAAAGAAATCGCAAGCTATCAGCTCATGTTGAACTGAGTTTATGCTAAAAAGATAAAACTTGTCATTGTTCAGAGAAACTTGCCATTTTAAAGCATTGTGTTGTTAACTGTTGTTAAATTTTATGAGGGGGAAGTCGCTCAGAGAATCGCTTGAGGCTTCGCTGCTGTTGTCAACGGGAAGAATTTAAATCTGATTGACAGCTTTGAGAGATGGCCAGAACAAAAATTGATTCAATGAATGAGGCAAATAATAAAAACAGCATTAGTTAAAGGTGACTAGTTGATTTGTCATGAGCCATTTTCAAGCCCTCTAAACAAACATTCAGAATAAAAATCATGACATTGTAGCATGTAGTTCTAGAGAGAGTGAATGGTTTAAATTATAGAACCTAAAAATCTTGATTCCTGTCTTCCAGGTTTCATCTGCACTGTTTCATTTTAGTGGGGACATGGCTATATCTGCTCTGCAGGGTATGCCCACGCCCTCTCATGCACCATGAGTTAGCATCACTACTTTTGGTTAGGGTCAGGCGATATAGCCAAAAATGCCATCACGATTAAAAAAGTTCATGTCAGTCAGTATCGATACATATCACGATAAATGTCAAATCGTTATTTCTTTCACGTTTAAAGGCTGATTTTTGCTCCTGAGTGGTTAATTGTGGTGTTAAACTATCCTAACTGTAGAACATTTCACTAATCTGTCATGGGATAGTGGGAGAAAGTTAACTGTTTTCAACAGCTGGCACAGCATGGCCACGATTTTTATATTTATATAATAATATTCATACTTTTAAAAGAAAACATTGTTTTTAGCGGTCTGGTGATGAGTGCTAGGCTACCTGGTTACAAGTGCTAAACTGTTTAGTTTCTCAACAACATCAGCTTAGTACCAACAGCAAACATTAGCTGGCTCAGTACGTCAATGACGGATCACAGTATTCAAACACAAGCTAGCAGACATTTGGATTTCTCTGTGCAGTTGTACTAGTTTAAGGGGTGAAAGAACTGCAAGATATCTGACGCTCGCTGTGTAAAAGCTTTAACTGCGGTGTGATTTTCTCACACTAGACAAACAACGCCTTCCTTTTAGGTACTTTTAAACTGAAATCAGTGCTTTTTTTTTTGTCTTGTATGATCTACAGTAATATCAAATTGCCATGCTTTGAGAGTGGCAGGGTGCTGCTTCAAGTTAGCGTGCTGCCAAAAACATGTAGCCTTGGAAACTACGTTCTCCCCTATACCACACATACAGGATCTTCAGTTTACTTTCCGTTAAATCAGGGCTGTAACTTGTATGAACCCACTTCTTTCTTTCACTTTTGTTGCTTCGGGATGCACTAATGCTAAAACTTTAACGCTGCTAAAGCTTGTTAGGATGTAAGGATTGAACTGAGTTCACTGTAGAACAGTACAGTTACACCACTTATCTTGTCACTCACACTTTGTCACAGGAGAATAGATCGCTGATTGCTCCACTCAAGCAGGGAACATCTAACCCCATGTTTCAAACATCGCCGAAGTATATTTGGCGACTCATTTTACTTGTCATCCCCTCCCTCTGTAATCATGTCTCAAAATTTGAAAGTGCGCCCTCTTGTAGTGACAGAAGAGTAGTCTCACTTTCCTCGCAGTAGAAAACGCCACCAGGGCTGGCGCTAGAATGCAGAAGTGTGAGAATGATCTAATATATTAAACATTTCTTATATTTCTATTGAGCAGAGTTATATCGCGATAATTATTGTTATTGTTTTATCGCCCAGCCCTACTTTTTGGTAAAAGGCTGTGTTTTCGGTGAAATTAATAAACATATTTACTCTGAGTTAGTCAGTACGCTGACTTGCGTACTTGCTGACTTGAATGTACAGGAATAAAAGACTGAAAGTGGCAACAAGTGGCTGGCTGCTGTAATTAGCCAGATTTTTTACAAAAATACAACATTGGATGTAAAAAGAAATGGTGTGTTTAAACCACTGTGAGCCAGAAGATTTCAAGAAGGATTTAAAGGTTGGACTTTTTTGAACACCAAATCCAGACTGGAGCTCATTCTTTCTGTGAATATTACAAACAGAAGCATCACCAAAAGGGGCAGACCAAGTATGAGGTAGGCTGACTGTAACTGTTAATTTACCAGAGTTAGCATACTTAGCATATATGCTTTAGCTACTAGAAAAAGTACTCACTTGATAACGTTGCAATATGTTACGCCGAGCTCGCTGTTTGTGCCGTCAGCTCTCTTCTTCCCCCTCTCCAGGGGACTTTGGTTGAATATTAAATGCCAGTGCCAATGCCAATGTAAATGTGTTGCTAGACTCAGTCATATCAAAATATGTGCTTCAGCAATTGCTGTGGTTCTGGTTGGTTTTCCAGTCTACTGTTCCTGTTTGTGGACAGGAGTGAATGAACACTCCATTTCTGTTTGAGTTTGAAGGGGCTGAGCTAGCGAATGGGAGTGTACAGGTTGTGCACGTCATGCCACAGTGGTGATTCTTGGAATCTGAGACCTATCTCTGTCCTAAACTTCGGCCAAAGACTTGGCCATGTTTTTTCTCACTTTGTTTTCTGAAATGGCTTTGACTGTTTAAAAAAATAATAATAATAAACAAGATTTTTTTTTTTTTCAATTTCTGGCATGATGCAGCACCATCTGACACAAAAAAATGGCCAAACATGACTATTCGTCTTTAAATGATGCACGAAACCAAAAATGACTCAAATCATTCAGTAATATACTGGTTTCGTTTTCAGTTCGTTTTCTTCATATCAAAACAATATCAATGTCACATAAAATATGAATATTTCATGAATGTTGATTGAAACATTTATGAACATATTATGAAGTGTTTAAAAATGATGTTATGAATGTTTTATGTAGACATCCTTTATATGAAGTGCTACCAAATGTTCATTTCCACCGGTATAAAATAGACCACTTTGCTGAATAATAAACTGTGGCTTGTATGTTACCAAATCAACACTATATAGTATCTTGATTGATTTTAATAAAAATCAAATAAAAGAACAATTTAAAATATAATTCACATGGTTTTTTTTTATTGCTCCCACCAGTTCATTACAGCCCTCAAATGATTTAACCTTTAATTCTACGTAATGAAGCCACTCTCTTGAGAAGCTAAGAGTTTAAAAATACAGAACATTTACTGGCAGAGGACTGCAGTGAGTGTTGGCTTCTTATTAAGCTTACTTAAGTCCATGTCAACAAGGCACTGAGCCCTGGACAGAATTGTGTTTGTAACCCACAGTATTGATTATGTCCATAATGTCACTCACATCCCTGCAGCTCAGCCTGGAGGTTCCATGCTGTGTCAGTCAGAATCTTTTCCCTCTGTGGTGAAGATGTCTGACCTTACACAGGTAAGGATGGGTGATTGACAGACTAATGTTGATTTGCTAGTTTTGTTTAGATCATTGGTGATTTTCACTGCTTGTTTAACCATGGTTGGTTGGATGGATCAACATTTAAAGATTCATTATGTCATGAGTGAATGATGCACTGTTGTCCCTGAATGACAGTGTGTCATTTAGGCATAGAACCGATAAAGTATGTATAATTGATTTCTGGGTTACACTTCAGTGTGTGGCATGTGATATCTACATAAGCCTTTTATGACAACATTTACACTATATGGCAAAAAATATGTGAACACCCCTTGTAATTATTGAGTTCAGGTGTTTTAGCCATACCCTTTTCTAACAGGTGAATATCAAGTACATAGCCATATAATCTCCACAGACAAACACAGATTTTAGAATGGGTCATACTGAAAAGCTCAGTGGACATTAAATGTGGCTACCTTTGCCACATGTCTGTCTAAAATTTTTGCCCTGCTAGATCTGCCCCAGTCAACTGTAAGTGCTATTATTGAGAAACATAAGCATCCCCACTGAACACCTTTGGGATGCACTGAACATTGATTTGGAGCCAGACCTTCTCATCCAACATCAGTGCCGGACCTTGCAAATTCTCTGTTGACTGAATGGAAATGGGATGTCCAACAAGTTCCTATAGGTGTGCTGGTCCAGTGTACATGTACTTTTAATCGTACACTTGTCATACTTTGTCATATCATCAGCATGACGTATGCTAGGTTACAGAGTCAGTTGTTATAATGTTTGACTGACGTGGGCACTTTGCTACTGGAATAAATGGTAATAGCATGCAAGATAGGTTTATTAGTCGTGAGACGTTTCTCCCTTTTGACACTTCCAGCACTTTAATTCCTTGGTATCTTTACAGGCCCATACTGCAAACTCTCTGTGACCTGCCAGGCTTCGGTGGAAGAGGTTCAATAGCTTCTGACAGGGTGTGTGATTTCTTCAGAGCCTTACGGATGCGACTCAGCCCTTCGGAATGGAGGACAAAAACCCAATGAGTAACGCTCGAGTTCCCCCCCTGCACCTGGGGATTTCCACTGCCAGCCATCCACTCTGGCGAACTGTAATGGCTTCTGAAGGGCCGCGGACGTTCTGAATGCAGATATTTCAGCCAGGCGTTTAGGCAGACATCAAAACGCATTACGTCAAAGCGTGATGGAGCTTGTGTATGCTCCCGAAAGCGGAGAACTGAAAATAAAGACATTAAATCCACTCAGCTGTTTTACTCAGGTCATGCCACTTTGGAGCTGGCACTGGTGTATCTCTCTGCACAATTATGCAACCAGAGAATGGCCTGGGATCGTTTTCATCACTCTTGTTGGATTTAACTCCAAGCTACTTATTTACTGGCCACACACATCGATCTTAAAGGAATAGTTCACCACATAATGGGTCACCGTTTTGCAGTGGAGCTGTGTGGTTAGAGTAATAAAAGTCTATGTTACTCAAAAAGATTTAGAGTGACTTAGACTTTCATTACTTTTTAGTGACATTAGCCTCGTGCAGTAGCATAAAAGCCATTTGAGCTTTGGTGGGGAACACACTGCTCATACCACCTGAGTCATCATATGATTAGTGTTTTAGGCTAATGTTACACTATAAATGCGATGATAAATAATTCTTCAATACGCAAAACATTTTGACCTTAAAAACAAATTATACCTGTGTGTAGTATTATATGACTATACTAACTAGAATACTGTGTATCTAAATAGTAACACAGTAGTGTTACCATATTTGTATTTTCATCATGTTGCATTATAAATCTCTCATTAGTGCTATTCACAAACACAGTGTAGCTTCATGATATTGTTGAAACTGACTTCTACATTCATTTTATTAACATTAGATTTAGCATCAAACTGTTCAGCAACCTCAGCAATGGAAATGTAGACTTGTATTTATTAAGGACAATCTACTTTTTTTAACCATATACTCTTCCATGAATGTGCTTGGTCAAAACACCAAAAAATAAATAGGAATTTCTAAAAGTGGGTTTCAAAAAGTGTTATAAGATACAGAGAAAAGTGGAACTCATAACAGCTATGCAAGACCTGGAAGATCACCAAAACTGTAAGTAAAACTTTCATTTTTGAGAGAAAATCAAGCTTCTGTACATTCTTCCACTGTGAGAAAACTACTCAACGCTATTGGTCTGAAAGGATGTGTAGCTGTCAAGAAGCCCTTACTGAGGAAAGGAAATATAAGAGAGAAAGAAAGAAAGAAAATCAAACAAAGAAGCTGTTGGTGTTCTCAGAACACTGGACTGGCCACCCCAGAGTCCAGAGCTCAACTTCACTGAATGTGTTTGGATTACTTGGATTGTGAGGAACAGAAAATGCAACCAACTTCTAAGTCTGAACTTTGGAGGTGTGGAAAAA
>JAILXH010133628.1:13395-25296 GCA_023558415.1 Piaractus mesopotamicus
AGTGGGCCACTAACCTGTCTAGATGTGTGCCAGGCAGTGTCCAGTCTTTTTTATAGTGCTACGTTAGAAACAACCATACATTTGTCTCTTCCCCACTCTCTCAGGGTCCACACACATAGCGCCCCCCCTAGAACTGTCCCGATCCTCCCGATGGTTAGTCCATATCTGGTGGTGGCTGTAAATGTTCATTACTTGTTAGATACATAAGCCTCATAGCTCCAGTGCAAAACTAAAAAAGAAAACTTTGGACACCAAACATAAATCATGTCTTGGATCATTGAATACATTAAGGGTAAGGGGGAAATTGTGCAAATTACATTTTTGGTCAATCTATTGTTTTAGCATTACCCAGACCAAATAGCTTGGAAGCACCAGGCTGGATCTGGCAATCCTTTGAGGGCTACTGAAGGGAAAGCTATCTGCGTTGCTGTGATTTATCAGTAAATCCTGAAGCATGTACGGCTCACAACAAGCCATTAGCCAGGAAAGCTGAAGCTTGGAGAAAATTAAGTCGGCATGTTTCATGAACTTGCGCCCTCTTTGACGCAGTGTTTACAGCGATGAAGAGAAAATCGATCATAATACTCCCCTGCAAACTCCAGCTGGGGAAATAATAGGAGTTGTGCGTGTGCAAAGAGCTCCTCTGAATGCCGAGACATCCTTGGGAGAGAGGAGGGTGAATAGCCAGATATGCAGTCCAGGTGGAGCTGGAATCTTGCTATAATGGCGAGAGGTTTCGTCCCCCCTCACCCCACCTCCAGCACACTCCTCGATTGTTTCTATCGATCGCGCTCAGCTTTAAGGCGTCGTTGGGGATGAACTTTGGAGAAAATGGGGTTTCTGCAGAGAGAATGGTATTGCCACCTTTAGAGGAGACTCTTAGTGTCCTACATAATGGACATTCTTCAGCGAGAGAGGGAAAATAACAGCCCTGACATCAACAGCGCAAGAGATTAGAAGCACTAACCTAGCATTTTTTTACTTACGTGCAATATGTTTTATGTTTATCAGCAGCCAGAAACAATCTCTTCTCAATGCTCACAGCGACTCTTCTTTAGCCGTGAGCATCCAGCTTAAATGTCAGGTGCATATGACTTGCAAATGCAAGCAATAAAGACCAACACATTCAAAACCGATCTATCCTTTCCATGCAAAAAGCCCACAAACTCTCCCAAGCGATGTAATATCCATGGTGACAAACCACTAGAGCTGGGTCATTATCAGCTCTCCAGAGGAATCACCTTGAAGTGTCAGAATCATTAAAACTTGGCCACATCTAAAGGGAGTCGATCAAAGCTATCAAAGCCGCTCCCTGCCGCGCGTGGCCATGCATCAAGGACTCTGTGTCTGCAGTGATGATGAGCAATGAATGAGTTCAAGCCATCAAATATCCAATGAACACAATTTGCGTTAGAAACCACATAATGTTGAGCACTTTCTGAGTCTTGGCTGCTATTCCTCTTGAACTCTGTGGTTTCTAGGCTACAGATTCACAAAGGAAAGTTTACATGACTGAGGCCACTGGCATTCGCAAATGAGACATAAAAATATATTTCAGTGTGGCTGGGTGCTCACTGTCCATTATTAATGATAATAAATAATAAATACTGTCCTTTTAGTTACAACCCAAAGCAACGTGAGAGGCAATGTCAAGAAACTCTGTGCTCTAGACCTGGGCTATATCTAAAAATAACTAGCACATTACTGTCTTGTTAAAATATATTTAAAACCCCCTTTTAACATTTTTTCCAAAGTTCCTACATTTAAATTTCTTTCTGAAAGAAGATACCACAGCTTGCCCTCTTGTTTTTGACTGGTTCATGCTTCTGAGGTTTGTGAATTTGCAGGCTTAAAGTTCACCTAAGTGAACTTGTCGTGAAGCAAAATTAACCGCTACTGGAAGCTAATTGCTTTCTCACGTCCCCACATGCTGTCTCTTCAACCAAATTGGCTTTTTGCCAGTGAAACTGACTATGCCATGCATTCATGGCTGTTTCTTACCTTTTAAATGATGCACACAAAAGCAACTTGCGTGCTAATAGCTGCCCCTGCTGGGTAAACTTCATATTGCTTCATGTGGGTGAGCAATCAAATATGTTCCATAGCCACATCCATGTGGTCTACAGACATAATGGAGTCGCTCTGGAATTCAGTTACAGTTGCCTTTGGGAAACCATGAAGAATCACATTTTCATCATGTAAATAATCCGAATGATTAGGACATTAAACTGAACAGAAAATTCTGAGCGTTCAGCAGAGAGAGTGGAAAACTTACTCTAATGTAGCCTATTGACTTTTTAATGCTAATAATCCATTGTTTTAATATTAAAAGAAGGTTTAATCCATTATGTGTATTTAATATTATTTGGCAAACTATTTATAGTTCAATTGTCCCGTCTACTTCTCTGACGGTTCTCTCTCTCTCTCCCAACACAGCGAGTAAAGCATCATCATTAAGGTTAAGGCCTTTACAGACTGAGCACCAGGGGCATCATTAGACCTAAAATGTTGCTGTGCCCCACTAAAGTCATGGTGGTAAGAAGTCAATAAGAAAGCCATAAAGCTTTCCGTTTTATCTTGGTTTGCTGAGCAGAACTACAGGACATGCCACACAAATTCACTACTGGCACAACATTTTCCATAGTGCTCAAGCATCTTTCCAAAAGCTTGAGTGGCTAATGAGTCAATTTCTTTCTTTTTTTATGGAGTAATGGAAATATATATTTGAAATATATATTTAAATGAAAGTCAGTCACATAGCAGACACGATAATGATAGCTAGCTATGTGATTTGGTTGGCCACTAGCAAAGGCTTTATTTATGCTAGCTAGTAAAAGGGGCATTGATAATGCAAGCTTGCAAATGGGTATAACCAATGTAACAGTACTCATTTTGCAAGCCTGTGTTATTTAGCTAGCATGAACTGATGATGCAAGACAAAATCACAATTTCATATGTAGCAAACGAATTCATTCACATGCATGTCTGACACAATAATATTACAATGAAATGAAATGTAAACAATTAAGATAATAAATGAATCTTTTCTTATGAAGAGAGAGAGCAGTCAGAGCATAGAGCAGGAGGGACAAGAGCAACAGAACAGGGAGGAGGAAGAGAGAATACAACAGGGAGGAAAAAGAAAAGGAGCATCAGAAAAAAATATGAAATTAAAAAAAATTTCTTTAGTGTTAATTTGTTCTTCTTTTCTCGTCCATGGCAGAGTTACGCCCACTTTAGGGTTAAATCGCTCAATCTATTTAGTGTTTGATATGTTTTTTTACCAGATGCATAGAGTTGTGCTGCTACAACTAATTAGCTAGCAGAGAAGTTTGGCTGTGTCCCTCTTAATTCTGTGTGTGCCCCAGATCAACAAGTAGTCTAGAAACGCTAAGCATGATGTATTTATGCAATTTATTCGGACGACAATAAATCAATTAGAGAACGCATATAACTGCTGATATCTTGCAAACCAAATGTAATTTTTTAAACAGTGAAAATGCACAATTATTTTATTTGCCTTCTGTTTGGGTTTTGCGAACTTTCACATGAACTGTTGTTGGCATAGTGACAAACAAGCTAACAGATCGGCTGTGTCCTAGCAACTAGAACTTTTTCACAAACGTCAAAAGAACCAGAAGCTCCAAATGCACCTGTAATAGGGCTACAAACATCCATGTAATATGTGGAAGCACTCAAAGTTTTAGCTTCGGAATGAAGCAATGAAGCTCTCCACGCTTCTTTTACCTTTCCAAAATGGAGAGTAGCCTGCCCAGCTTAGCTGAGACCCCAGCTGAGTGTGAAAGCACTCACATAGTTTTAGCTACTGAATGAGGCACTTCTCCTTTTTCTAAAGCGGATAGCATCCTTCAAATCATGAGAACCAAGGAATAACTGTTTGATATTTATTGTGCCTGTTTGTTTATTTCTGGCATAAACAACACAGTGCAATAAAAAAAATGTGCCAAGTCCAATGTGTATATTTTTGACACGGAAACATCTTTCTAAATATTTTGTATTTTCATGATGTCTGTTCACGTCATTCGGTGTGTAACAGCCTTTACAGGCCAATCGTCATCGATATCTAAGTGCACTGCCTTATCTCCTAAGCCCACTGTGCTGATCACATGTATTTTAATAGATATTAAAGGAATAGTTTGGCACAAAGCATAGTCAATCAGCCAAAACATGCTTCAGGTTCAGATTTGCAGCATTAGTTCTGCATCGGAGTTGCGAGGCTAATTTGATTAGATTTGATTTTTCACCGAACTATTCCTGTAAATGTGACGCAAGATAAATAAAAGGCCGTCAGAAAACCAAACACAAATGCATGTCATACAGAGTTGACTGCATTCGTTCAGGCCCTGTTGGTGTCAGGACAATAGGCTTGGTTCCATCAATGCAGGAATCGCGACCCAAATCTGTCATAATTCTGCAGTCGGTAGCCCACGTGCCTGGCCTTCTTCAGCACGGAATCAGAAACGTCCTGAATATTGCATTCTGATGCGGATTCCGACAAATCTATCAAACAATTACCTGTGATAGAGATGCCAATGGAGTGGTGAGATGGATTATGACATGGTGTGCTTCTTCCCCCAGACGGATCAATTAAATGAAAAAGAGATGAGAGCGAGGAGATGAGAGGCCTGGGCTGCAGTACAGATTTGTGCAGAGGGGGCACTCCGCTACATTACACCACCGTGCACTTTCCGGCTCTGTCCCGGGGCCCTTTCAGAAACCAACTGCTTTTAGCGCGCCTCAGCAAATGGATTTAATTGATTTTCCCTGCACCGTGATTATGTTGAGTTTATTTTGCCACCGATCCAAGATCCCATGTGAAATGAGTTTGTTGAGAGGTTGCAGGGGGTTTTCATTTAGAGTGACCAGGAAACCGAGCTTATATTGCTCAGAGTGGAAAGTAGCACTTGGTGCACTTTAAAAAACACTTTAAAACAGGCCTGTGCTTCACGCAATGCAATGTAATTTATTTCATAACAGCAGATATTTGGACCTTGTAATGAGTTTTTTTTTTTTCCATTCGTAATTCTAGTGGTAAATTTATGGGATGGTGGAATGTTCAATAGATGCTTGTTTTTCAGAACGGCACTTTATCTGTCCCCCTGCCTCAGAAATTGCATTCTAAGTTTTACCTGTTTGTTTTTCGTAGGTTAAAGTCAAGTTAAACAGTTTGAAATTTGAATAAGACCATTTCCAATTTTTCAAATCACTGTTATCACTCTTAAGGATTTTAAATGTCAAAAGCAATTTCTTCTATGCCTGGAAAAGAGGTTAAAAAAATAAAGGAAAAAACATGAAAAAGACATTAAAGTCAGACTCTTCAAAAAAACTATTAATGGCTGTTGAATGTGTCTTTTAACAATCCATATTTGTGGCCAAAAGCTAATCAACACTATTGACGGGAAGGATTGTGGCAGCAGTGCTGCATCAGAGCTGGAAAGAAAGCTGAGGTTTGTTTAATAGCCGCCGTTTGTGTGGATGCTGAAATTTGGAGTAATTGGGTAACAGAAGAGGGAGACAGCAGGTGACTGTTTTTCAGAGGTTCTCTCTCTTTGGCGTCCACTTCTAAACAATCACAGCGTCTATTCTTTCTGAAAAGCCAGTTAAAATAAATCAAACAGAAGCCGTTTAAGGTGATGAGGAAACAAGAGGAGCTCTCTGTGGCCACAAAGAAGGACGACAACGACTCCAGCTACAAGCATGGAGTTGGTGAGGTTAATTTAAGACTTTAAGACTTTGTAAACAACTAAGTCAGCATCTCCTGCAGCTATGTACTAAGTGCGAGGACCACTGAGAACTGTCTTTAGGGTGCAACAGCAGGGCCTGTTGGCATATACTACATATTTAACCACTTTGTGTAGTGAAAAACCAAACAAACTCTAAGTTTTCTAGCAACCAAAATGGCAAAACAACTCCAAAAATAATTGCTCTTTGTCAACTCCAAAAGGAAAAAACACCGCTTATGAACTTGTGCAGTGCAGTTTTACAACTAAATGTCACAAATAAAATCTACTGACTACTGCACTTGTCCAGAATGAACATGTTCAAATGCGCTTTTGATTTAGCATGACCCAACCGACGCCTGTTGAAAGGTTCTCCCCTGCTGAGATCCAGAGAGCTACTCCCCTGCTGTAATCGTACATGATTTATCAAGTACTGAACACTGTGTCAGACCATCTGCGTCAGCTCTTTCCTTTCCAGGAACAACCTCCTCCTCTCCACGGCTGGCATTAAACATGTTGTTTTTGACAGAAACCACGGAGCGTCACCTGACAAACTTTTTTCCATGCTTTCTTCCTCGTACCCTTTTTCCATTTTTCCGAATGTTGGTGACGAAAGAAAATCAACAAGCTTTAAATGAACCAGCATCTTTTATTGGCAGCGCTTGAGATGAACTTCATACTGTTCTGCAACGTTTACAGCCTTTCACTGAGGCTCACAGAGGGGAGTCGGACCAGCCGAGCGGTCACGACCCCTATGTGTCCGTATGAGCATCCCTCCTTCCAACTGCAATAACAGCCACCTCAAGCTTTCTCAGGCAGTGCATACAGCTCCACTGACACGCTGACTCCCGAAGAGAGATGCGACTCCACATATAAAGACAGGGAGAGAATCCACACAAGATGCAAATCAAAGCTGAACTTTCCCAATTGTATAAGAACACTGCATTACCACTTATACATAATGACATCACCAGTGTTAAATTAATTACAATCAGTCTTCTCTTTAGAACACTGTGAGGGATAATTTAACACTGCAAGAGCTAATTGAATGCTGGGAGAGTTAATTCAACACTGGTTATTTTACTGTATCACTCTTCAAAGTGAAGGTTCCAAACTGGCTCTTGGCTTGAACATACAGTACTCTGCAAAAATCAGAGACCACCATTTATTCAATTTCTAGACAAAACAGACATCAAGTACACATTATTCACTTTTTTTAGCATCACATTGTGCAGAAGCCTCAACAACTAAAGATAATATCAGTACTTGGAGTGTTCACCCTTTGCCTTTATTACAGCTTCCGTTCTTTTCAAATCTGCAGAGATATTTTTCCACACCTCCAAAGTTTAGTGTTAGAAGTTGGTTGTCTTTGATATATTTGCTTTTCATGATCCAAATATTCTCAGTTACAAATGTAGACTGATCACTCTATAAAACATATATATACATTCCACATCTCAGATGCCTATTTTTGGTGTGCAAATTTTCTTCCTTTTTGTCTGTCTTCTTTTCTCAGTAAGAGCTTCTTGACATCTACACATCCTTACAGAATCATAGTGTTGACTTGTCTTCTCACAGTGGAAGGATTGACAGAAACACTTTTCAGATCTGAAGCAAGAGTGGAGCTTGGTTTTCTTCTCTGTCTCAAAGATGAACGCTGTAAGTGCTGTTTATCTGATAGTGACAGTTTTGGTGTCTACCTAGTCTTGCATGGCTGTTTGGAGTCCAATTTTCACTACATTGCTTAATAATTTTTGAACTCTGGCTTTGGAGGCTCTCCTCAGAAATCTCCTAAAAATGAATATTATGCACTTAATGTCTGTTTTGAATGAAAATTAAATTGGTATGTATTGGTCTGTAACTTTTACATGGTAGGTTACATTTCTAGGAAAATATTTCATTGATATAAGTCCTTTACATTATGTGGAGGGTTCTTCACATTTGCCCATCTCATTTACAAAAATCTTTAGAGAACCATCCATCGAATAGTTCTTTATTGAACCAAAGCTGGGTTTTTTTTTATGATAGAGGTCTTCTATGACAATCTTATCCACAAAAGGCCAATGTGGCTGCAGGTTTTCATCCCAGTGAAGAAAGGACACATCATTCCACTTGTTTAATCAGTTGGTCTCAGTCTTCAAGTAGCTGATTAGTTATATGAGATATTCTCCATTGGTTGGAATGAAAACCTGCAGCCACATGGACCCTTTTTTGGAAAAGATTAGCAACTCCTGTTCTATGGCATCGCTCCAAAGAACCCTTTTCAGGAGCTTTATTTTGAAGAGTGTAGAGGGCTATCATAGCCTTCCATCTTCATGTAAGAACAGAGATTGAGAAACCTGTGGTAGACTACAATCATCGCAGATAAAGATCGCTGCAGAATAAGATACACGGTTTTCGGAGACAAATTTGTCTCAGAATGATCTGTTGTGCTTGGACGAGAGTGGAGCAACAGAGAGGAGGACACATACTGCAAATGTTTAGTTTATGTCTGATGCTCAGTCAGGCGGCACTAGAGAGCGAGGGCGAGTTGTCTTCCAGAAAACACAGAGCGTACCTGGGAATGGTCTAGAAACTGGTATTCATCCAGAGTAACAGTTCAAGCTTTGAGAGACGTATTGTTTACCTCCACCCAGAGGCTTTGCTGTCCCAGTATTGATCAGAAACAGCCTTCGTCTTTCTCCTCAGTCAACTTGAACAGAACAATATTAAATCCCCATTTCCACCCGGGGCGCCTCCGAACGCTTGAAGTGATGCATGAGGAGCTATAAAAGAAAAACAAGGCTTCGATTCTTTCCTCCACACATTTCATCAGGAGCTGATTTCAGAGCTTTGGCCAGTAATTTGGATCTTAGAACACAACAGGCTTCACCTTTTTCAGTTGCCCTCGGACTTGATGCTGAAGCTGTTCACATACGATAAATTCTGATATTGACTCTGCATTATGATATGTACATATGTACAGGTATGATTCCCAGTAGCTTTCAAGCTATATTAAACCATACATTATTTCCATGAATAAATGTCATTGCCTTGCAAAGTCCAGTCCTGGCAGGTGCTTGCAGGCGTTCAGAGTTCCACAGAAACACACAAGATAACATGATGAGTTAGATGTTGGAAACATCGGGTCGTTGAAGGGTTGGTTTTTCCACACTCCGGAATAAAAAAATATTGGCACCATTGGTCCATTGTCCCAGGCTCTTTCTAGGAGACCTCCCAAACACACTTCAGCTGTTTTACTGCTCAGAGACAAGCAGGAGAACGAGGAGGAGACAGGTGAGCACCGGCACAGACATGTGAGCGCTCACGTTGGCAGAGTTACCGTGTGTGTTGAAGGGAATGGTGGAGTCGCCCCAAAGTCTTTCATTCTCTGTGTCCTACGAGACAAAAAAGACAAATGGGCTCTTAAAAGTATTTTACCATCTGCAAATGTTTCCTATATTTCAATTAAATATAGAGTGTTGCCTGCATTGCACAACTTCGGCTTGATATGTAGATGTGTTTTGTAATTGATTTCAGTAGTTTTTTTTAACATACTGCACTTGCTATATGAAGCGGAAAATGTATCTCCCATAGGCTTCAGGCACAGATGGAAAGCTATATTCTGTCCAGGAACCCCAATTAAAGCACTGCTTTAGAAGTTGAAAGTAAATGCTTGCTCAGTGATTGTGAACATGAAGAGTTTCATTTCAAAATACTGTATATCCATTTGGAACTATATTGAATATAACAAGTTTTTTTAAAAAGAAAAACAGCTGGCATACAATGGAAAACACATTTGTATTTCTCAAATAAGAGGTGGTCTTAATCATGATATACACTATGGCCAGAAGTATGTTAACACCCTTGAGTTCAGGTGTTTCAGCCACACCTATTGCTAACATGTATAAAGAAATATAAAGCACATAGCCATGCAATCTCCATAGACAATAATGGCAGCAGAATGGGCCGTACTGAGGAGCTCAGTGACTTTTAACATGGCACTGTCATAGGATGGCACCTTTTCCACAAGTTTGTGAACTTTCCGCCTGCTAGATCTGCCCTGGTCATCCATAAGTGCTGTTATTGTAAAATGGAAGTATCTAGGAGCAACAACAGCTCAGCCACACAAACTCAAACAGCGGGGCCCCCGAGTGCCGAAGCACATAGTGCATAAAAATCAATTATCTGCTGTTGCATCGCTCACTACAGAGTTCCAAACGGGGACGGGGGCTAACTCTATATTAATTCTCATGGTTTTGGAATGGGATATAAAACTCATATAAAGGTCTGATGGTCACTTTAGGCTATAAAGTGTACCACTAATATTTCTTGTAAGTCACCTCCCAACAACGTATATCATGAAAAAAAAGAAAAATTCTTGAAAGTGATCTATACTGTGTTTTGAAATGTGACCTATTACATATACAATAAGGACAGCTTGTTTTGATTGACATGCCTAAGTGAATGTTATAGGGAGGTCACAGCTTGTACCTCGTACCAGTAACTGTGCTAGAGTCCTCTTACTCTGGTAACCTGTGATTACAAACTGTAATTAAACTGTAATTAGTCTAGTGATTCAGACTGGAATTGCAAATTGCAAATTTTCAATTGCGAAAACAAAATTTTATCCATTTTACCATCTGAGGCCATTTATCTTAGCCAGATGCCATTTTCCCTGAAGCCATTTCACTTGAGGCCATTTAAAACAGCCTGTTTCTCCCAATATACCACAACTAAGACACACTTTTCCCAAGACCTGAAGCTGTTTTGTCTGATGTTGAAAACTGATGCTGTGGCATGAGGATGTCTTGAATTGTAAACTGTACCATACAGAATGCTTTTTGCAGATCTATGATACTTGCCTGCAGTACTGAGCATGTTCGACCAAGACAGCTTAACAGTGCGTATGTGCATATGTACACTAAGTAATGTGTTCAATTTACTTCATTAAAATGTCTCACAAGAATAAATATGTTACATCAACACAAATTTGTTATTCAGTTGACTTACTTTAGGCAATAACTATGTTAATGTGAAGTATTTTATTCACATGGAAATGTTGCACCTAGAATTAGCCTGGAATTTTGCCCAATTATCAGCTATTATACTGCTAGTTACTAATGTAATACCATGTATTTTATTAATGTGAAAGTGATGTAGAAACATGAACTCAATTCAGTGCAAAAGTATTAAACATTTAGACTCTAGCATTTTCAGTACAATCAACATCCTGTTGCTATAAGTATTAGTAGAGTTAGTGTCAGTAGAATAACTTGAGTTGATAACTGTGATTTTGGTGTAAAACCCAATGGAACTTTTTGATATTACCACCTGATCCATACCAATAAAAGTGTGTCTGGTGCTTTTTTGCTGTAGGGCCATGCTGTATTGAGAGCAGCAGCAAATACTCCAATTTCTCCATTCCCCCTTCTGTAACCCTCACCTGTGTGGGTACGGCTGGGCTCGCAATGTTCTGTTCCGTATCCATGGATACAAGGCCGGGAGTGGTGTGGCGTGCTTCTGTGTCTGTCACAGGGCTTAGGCGCTCTGATTGGCTGGGAGTGGGCGTGAGGTCCATTCCGTTCCCAAATGTCAGTAGAGCGTTCCCTGTTCAATGAAAAAAGACAACAGTTCCAGAGTCAAAGCTCCGAGTGAAGACATTTCAGGGGGTAGGAACAGAAAATTGGCCTGCTGCGCCAGAGAGCACCCTTCATGCTCAGCTTCTGCTTCTTTTATCAGACAGATATTTGAATTCAAGGCTGGCGGGCGGGGTGGGCCGCTGTGGGCTTTCGCTGTGGCTTGAATAGGGAAAAGACGAGCGCTCAGTATTCCTCTCAGGTCTTTCAGCTGCACCTGCCTCTCTCCACTTCCTCTCATTAACTCTCCCTCACGAGTGGCTCGGCCAAACAGCTCTCGCGATCCTCACACTCCTCCGCACATGTCCCTCACTTCAGAGAGCCGCAGAAGAGTTACTTTGCGTGAGAGATCTGTGTTTGAACAGGGCCCAACTAAAACACAGAGTCAATAATAAGGATGAATCATTGTTGATAATGCAGAAAAAACGCCATACACGCCAGGCAGAGCTGGGGTAAGTGTGCGACTGGCATTAATAAGAGAAGAGGCTCACTGAGTGCATTTACATGCGCACTAATAATAAGCTCATTATCTGATTTCAGCA
>JAILXH010133751.1:5724-23242 GCA_023558415.1 Piaractus mesopotamicus
TCCTCAACACGCCTGGCCTAATGAGATTAGCCTTGGTGTCTTTCTTGTTATACACACAAACACACACAGGACCAGAAGCACAGTGCACACTCAAAAGCTCAACAGAAGGGCATAAGCTTACCCACACACGCTCGCTCACACAAACACAGCACACACTACACCGCTGGCTTGGCTCCAGAAGCCCTCTCTGCTTCTCCTTCCCTCCCCCTCTGTTTCTCTCTCTGTGCCAGGAGGCCCCAGGAAGGGTTATAATGACCTCAGTGCACTCATCCTATAGGTGAACTCCCACTAGCCCATCTGTGCTCCACTCGCACACTCCCACATATGCTGCACTCACTGCCCCCTGCAGGCTGCCTGTAGTAATAACACAGCTGAGACCTTCTTTGTTTAGCTCTCCGCTCAAGTATTACATTGGCAGCCCTTAAACAGACAAGTCATTCGGTAAACACAGAGTTTGAATGAATGATTGAAAAGAAAACATATAGGCATTGTTTGCTTTATTGACTATTCAGCCTTGCCATCTAACATGAACTTGCTACAGCTTGTCAGAGCTCCTCCTACTTCTTTGTTGTGCCACCCTCTAAAATTTTCCATACAGGGCATTACAACATGGTCATTAGAAACAGTGAAGTGGCTCCAGAGCTCATAAATATATAGTGATCAGCCATTTAATACCTAGTCTCATTCTGTGATTAAATGGCTTTGGTCTAAATTAATGAATGTGTGTCAAAAAGTGGTGGCTGCAAGAGTAATGTTTAAACATAATAAGTAGATGATGATCAAGTGTTTACCTTTTTTTTTTAAATCAGCAGTGTGTCAGATCATTTGTATTTTGAATTATCATAAAACATCTGTAAAGTGTTTCTGTGGATGCTGTTTGATTATGTGCTCTCGAAAGGAAATCCATTGAAATCTTTCTTTGCCTCCGCAGTTCTCAGAAGCAGCGTAGACAAGTTCTCCTCAGTGTCTGTGTGTGGCCCTCTCTCTGCTGCAGTGGAGGGCTTCACGCACACAGCTAGTGTGGTGAGTAACTGCAGAATCAGCATACAGGTCAATACATGTCTCGGGACCATTTTGTGTCGATGGCAAAAGACATTATTTCCGGCATGCTTATAGTGATTTAACCCTCAGCAGCACTCCGGTTGCTAATATTCTCTTTTATAGTAAAACATGAGTAATTACTATGTGCTTTTCACAGGCTGGATGCATCACACAGCAGAGCAGTTTGGCGCGCGCAGCACACGGGACCCTTTCCCTCTAGACGGACTCAACCGTGGAACATGGGCTCCCGTGAGCAGCCGTGCTTGGCCTCCTCCCCCCAGGTAGCCCCTATTCCCCAATGCCACCTTCAAAGGAATACTCTCCCTTTTTTCTGTCTAATCTCTGTAGCATACAGTTCTTTACCACAGACAGCAATTTTGACGTTTCTCAACACTTAGAACAGAAAACCACTGACTCAGCACACTTTATAAATGGAAACTAGTGGGCAGATGCTGATATGTGTTCTGAGGTGTTTTTTTTTTTATTTTTTGTTTTTAGTTTTTCTTTAACTAAAGGGAAATTTTCTTTCATGATTTTTAGTCAAATTCTGCAGATGCAACAGATGGAGATTAGGTTGAACTTGATCAAGTATTCCCTTATTCTTATTTTTTTTTTCTCCTGACAGGTGCTCACCTGGTGTCAGTCCACCGCAGTTCCACCCAAACATCCCACCCAGTCACATGGCAGGGCTGAACCATCCAAGTAAATTCTTCAACAGTGGGTGAGTGTATGAGCACAGACATTGTCACAGTTGATAATTTACAATGCAAGTCGGTTCTTACCTCGTACATGTCTCTGTAATTAGTGCACTGGCACGCGGAGGGGATAAGCTGGAACTATCTCAGGCCTTGTTGCCAGGATTACATCGGGATCTGCGGGCACCACCAGCCACACCCAGGCCATGGGAGCCGATTGGTCAGCATTATGATCAGTTGCCCAGTGATGAACATTTCCGTTTACACAACGGATACAACACTGGACCACTTGCACACCTCACCGCCCGAGCCAACCAACTACTGAAGGTGAGCAAGATGCGTATTGAGTGTGATCACATTTCCCTATAATTACATACAAACCTAAGCTGAGACTCTTGAACAATGTACAGCAGTATTCCATAGATTAAATGTCAAATGCCACCATACGTCTATAGTAATATACTTTTTTGTTTACAAGCTTTTCACATCCACTTTGTAAAGTCAGAACAAATGTTCTAAAAAGCTCATAAAAGTTCATAGAAATGAAGATTTATATTATGCCATAATGCTTTTATGTTACTCCAACTTTGTAACATGGTAACTAAATACATGTTGTTTCAATGTTTTTCTCTGTCTCAGTATGGTCCCCTTCCTGCACATCATGGCTCCAGGCAAATGCCTCCTCTCTGTAATGACATGTGGGCACAGTCCCAACAACAGCAGCAGCAACCACCACCACATAGGGACCCTTACTCTCATGCTAGCCAGTTAAAGCGGTCAGCACCTCCATTGGGAGAGCAGTCTGTCATTCAGCACACCCCCCATCCTCTGAGCAGGCCTAGTGAGGATTGCCCTAGCCCAAGCAAGAGGAAGAGGAGCTCAGAATCTGATCAGGTAAGGAAGGACACATCAGAAGATTAAAGAAGATTTTCAAAAACCAGATTAGGTTATGTTGGTAGCTGTCATTGCATGTGTAAATTTAGCCGCGTCACATTTCCTTACCAGGTCTACTTTACTACTGTGACATTAAGCCCTTTAAATCAATACCATTGAGCTTGTACACAGATTTCTATTTCATGTACTATTTTTAGCTTTAGTACAACTGCTAGCTTTGTCATGAATATGATTTCAACCATGCTTCTAATGAGCTACCAAGGATGACTATTTTTCTGCTAATTCTTTCAGAAATGTAGCATTCCTTTTGATCAAGCGCCATTTTTGTTTTGCAGCATATGACTGGTGCCTATCAGTTCTCTGGACCAATTGGAGCTTCCTTGTCCTCGCTGCAGCAGCCTCAGTCCCACTGTCCCCCACCAAAACAGGGATTCTGGAACCCTTTGCAAAAGGGAAATGCATCCTGGAGCCCAGCTGAACGGAAGGTGGAATCCACAGAGTTTCAGGTTAGTAAAATTATCTCGTTAGTAATAACATTGAGTAATAGGGATCCTCCATCCTTCACACACTAACATTTAGGTTGTGTGTAGATCTGAATGTATTTTTGTTTTACACCACAATTTTAATTCACATTTATGTCTGGCTTACTCACCTCACTGTTCATTCACAGGACTTGCGCAAATCAGGAATGGATGACTTCAGTTACAAACAGTCCCCATCCTCTAAACTCTCACCTATCTCTCCACCTCCCATTTCCGCCCCTGGGGGTTATGGACAAGGCCGAGGTCCTCCAACCCAGCGCCACAAGCCTTCTCTGTCACCACAGTCTGTGGGGTCCTCTTCTCACAGTGCCCACCTCAATGACCGAACATACCCCTACCCCAACAACAAACCTTCAGCTCAGACTCAGGGGGAGCAACAGGGCATTCCCCCCCACAGAGCGCATGATTCTGGGGTGAGCTCCACTGGCAGCCAAGCACCCCCTCCACGACCTTCACTAACCCGGTCCAACAGGGATTGCCCTGCCCCCACACCAGCACACCATGCCACCGTGCCTTACAGCCACCCCAACTTCCAGCCCCATCCAGGGCTGGTCCACACCACCAGCTCCTCTTCCAGCAGCAGGACACAGGCCACAGCACCTCAATGCAACTCTCAGAAGCCCTGGAAGAACCAGACCAAGCATGGTCATCATATCCCAGTGAGTGCCAGATTCAGTAGAGTAACCAGCACAACCAGTGGATGTATACAACTATTTAATGATATAAATGATGGTTTAAGAAATAATTTGTGCAAACATGAAATGGAGTTTCTGATAATATGTTAATCTTTCTGTTTCTCCTCAGGATTCAGGTCCCTACCGCCCACCGGTGGAGCCTCAGGTCACCCCTTCATCTCTACAGCAACAGCAGAATGGGACTGGGGAGAACCAAGATGCAAGTACTCCCCAACACTTAAGTCCCCCTCAGGCTCTGACTCGAGCCCCAGTTATCACCCCTAACATGCCCTCCCTAGATCCTTCAAGTCCTACGTGTTCACTGGGCCTGTATAGTAGTGGGGAAACTGTCCCAGTCATGAGTTCATTGCCCTCTACTAACTCTGCTACAGCCAGCTCCATGAACAGCTGGAAAGCCACAGACTCTTCGGAGCTAATCTCAGAAACCAATCCAGCTCCATCTGCTCAAAGTCTCCCACATCAGGGCTATCAGGGATCCCAGTCCCAGGGAACCCACCCCCACCACCAACAAGAGGCCAAAACTCAGCATAAGCCACCGCCTTTACCCCACCAAGATCAGGGCAGACCCCACTATACCCAGATAGTTTCCTCGGTTCCTTCTACTCTCAGCTCAGGGTTTCAGAGATCAGGAAGTAGTGTCATCACCAGCAGGGCCTCAAATAACCTCCCGCAGGTTGCCAGTTCACCCCTTCACCACCCACAGTCTGCAGCACCCAACACTGTGAACACAGCTCCTCAGCCACACTTGGATCTTTTGTACCCCAAGATGCCTCACCATGCAGCCCCAGCAGTGTCTCAGGTGCCCCCTGCCCAGGCATATCAAAAGCCATGCCAGCAACCTGCCATTTCCAGCCCAGAGTCTATTGAAGATGCACTGAAAAAACTTGCTGAGCTGCAGGACCACATGCAAGCTGAAGAGCAAAGGAGAGAACAGGAGGAAGAGGAGAGAAAACAGAAGAGGGAGAGAAAGGAAGTAAGCATGAAGGTACACGAGGAGTCTGCAATTGAGAGCCTGGAGCGGTTGCTGTCAAATAGTGCTACTGATCCACCCCCTCCACGCCTGTCTCCAGCAATTGCATCTTCCTCAGTGTCACCACCGAGCCAGACATCACCTCCCTGGCTGAGCCGGGGTGGTGTTCCCACTCGTCCACCTGTGCCTGGCGCAGCTCCCCCAGAAAGGTCTCGACCACCACCTCTCACGCCTCAAACAGACTATGCCCGTGAGAAGCAAAGGCAGAGAGAGCAGTGGAGCAGTAGAGCATCGGTCAGTCCCCCTTCACAGAATACCTCAGGGATTCCCACACCTACATACCCCTCCAAACCTGCCCCTGCAGACTCTTCAAGTAACCAAACAATACAGTCGACATCTTGTCCATCCAAAGACTCTCCAATTCAAAAGAGCCCTCATGAGGTCAGGGGTGCTATTCCCAACCCACCAAACTTACGAGAACCCCCTAAACTCTACCAGGCCTTCCCCAGGGACACTCTACCATCTTGCCAACCAAAAGTTACAAGTTCAGGCAATCTCCACAAGAGTATGCCCAGTGGTGGGCTAGGTAGTCTTGGCAGCAGTGCAAGTAGTTGCAGTGGGGATTCAGATAGTGCCCAGTTTGAAGAGGAACAATCTGAGCTCTTTCCTGATGGTTTGGCAAACATCATGAAGATGTTGGATGAGTCCATTAAGAAAGAAGAGGAGCTGTACTCTGGTCAAAGTGGCGCACAGACCTGCTCAGAGCCGACATTTTCTGTCACTGTGGCACCCATGAAGAGTTACCTGGGTGCCCCTGACCTCATGCCTGCCCTGAAACAACCATCCTCTGAAGATTATCTGACAGATACCCATGCTAGCCCCCCTGTCCTGAGTCGTCAGGGATCTTTGGCATCACCTTGCAGTCGTACCTCTTCACTTGAGGAAGAGGAGGAGATGCTAAAGATTATCCCAAAGCCAGCAAATACTCAGCATCAGGATAGTGGTGTTAGCATCACAGGGACCAACTATCGCCATAGTGACCTGGCCAAACTATATGGACTTCCAGAGGCGGTGAAGAGTGAATGCGAGGAGGATGAGGAAGAGGCAGAGCAAGAAGATGATACACCTTCCTGTTCTCCACCACCTATGAGGCCACACCTGCATCAGACAGGAGTGAACAGCATGTTTAAAAACTTAGCATCTGTGCTGGAGAGCCAGAAGTATGCCTACCGTGGAGGGCCGTTCGGTCGGCCACCTCCCTCTGCCCTGGTAGGAGTGAAATACTCCTCCTCACTTTCACTGGGCCCAGATATCTGCAGACAACAAAGCACTTCTCCTACATCAGGATCAATTAGCCACCCAGGCTTCAGTAACCCAACCCAGGCCCCAACAAATACTACCTCAGAACAGACCCATCCTCAGTCACCATCAGCATGTGCCACAGAGAGAAAAGGAGGGCCTCTGTCGAGTCAGTCTGATCTTTCTGGACATGAGAGCGAGGAAGGGATGAGGAAGGGGCCTACAGATATAGAAGGTACTGGTGATGTCAAGGTCTCCAAAGAGGTGGAAGGGAGGCCCAAGCTCATGACCATCTCAGAATCATCACTTGCAGAGTTGGGTCGCAGTTGTGAGGTGATGTTAAACCGACACAAACTTCCTTCAAAAGCATTATCGCACCACAGTAAGCCTGAGACTCGGGAGATGTACAAGCCTGAGAATGAGAAGGAGCGGAACCGTGAGAGAGAACGAGAGCGTGACCCAGAGAGGAAACGCAAACACAGTAGCAAAAAGCATGAGGAGAGGAAAGAGAGAAAGAAAAAACACAGAGAAAGACGAGAAGAAATGTCCCTCTCTTCTTCGTCCTCCTCATCATCAAGCTCCAGTCGGCGGCACAAAGAGGGCAAACCACACAAAGAGAAGAGGGGCAATGTGGACCTTCAGATTAAGGAAATCCGGGAGAAAGACAGAGAACAAGAAGGAGAGAAAAAGAAAAGGAAAGAAGAAGGAAGTGAAAGAGAGGAATGGGTGTCTTGGAACAAGGAGAAGAGTGGAAGTTCATCAGATCGTTCATCATCTTCATCTGCACTAGGTTCAACAGACTTTCAGAAGCTGAAGGCTTTGACAGATGGGCCACCCAAAGAGTTGAAGATTCGCCTGATTAAAGTGGAGAGCGGAGACAGAGAAACTTTCATTGCCTCAGAGGTAGAGGAGAAGAGGATTCCACTGCAGGAGATCACCATCAAGAACACAGCCAGTGAAATCGTCAGATCTTGCAAGTGAGTGATGGTGACATTTATGCTGTCAGTGAGTGGTACAGGTTATGAATGAAAGGATCCAAATAATCAAAAGACTAGAACATGGTGTGTGTATAATTGTATTACACTAAAAGATTTTTTTCTTTAACTTTTCAGGGCAGCCCGTGTAAAAGGGAAGTTTAAGGAGTCCTATCTACTCCCATCCTTTTCTGTGAAACCACTTTTGCCCAAGGAGCATCCAATCCCACGGGAGAAACTCAACCCTCCCACACCCAGCATCTATGTGAGTGTGTTACACACCTAAAGAAAAGTTGACAGCTGTGTGACTAACATTTTCTAAACCCTTAACTATGTTTGCAGCATTGTGTATAGGTCTACAGCCCAAAGCTTTCCACTAAATGAGTAATAGAGGGCACAGTTTATACTTTACATAGGGTAAAAATGGTACTTCGTTCTTGATGGTTCTGCCCTTTCCATTATAGCTGGAGAGCAAGAGAGATGCCTTCTCTCCTGTGCTACTTCAATTCTGCACAGACCCCAAGAACCCAATTACTGTCATTAGAGGACTGGCAGGCTCCCTGAGACTGAGTGAGTACCACATCACTACAAAGAAGAGCTTTGATTCTGCACCAGAGCTTTAGCAATGAAGTGATAGAATAGCAGTGCTGAGAAATGTTTTACTTACTAATTGTAAACTGCCATAACTTAAAGGGCCCACATCACGGAAAATCTAATTTCCCTTGCTTTTTGGGATGAGAGTTGCGGTGTATAATCCATACTTGAAAATATATGAAAATAAGCTTATTTTTAATTGATTTGTTGTGATGTCACAAAAACCAACAAATTTACATAAATCCTATTTAGCCTACAGCAGTTTAGCTCTGCCCAACTTATAGGGAATGTTTCAGCCTGGACTGCTGTTTATGAGGCACAATGCAGGGCAGCCAGTCAAAACAAAGGTAAAGTCTTAAACGCACAGTGACAAAAACAGCTTGTTTTATTCTAAGGGTAAAGAGAGGTTGAAAAGTGGCCATGTAAGAATGAATTAAGGCTGTTCTGGTACATAAAACCACACAAAAATTATGAGTGAACGTTATGGGAAAAATATATAAAAATATGGAATATAGGCCCTTTTAATAACTATATATTCAGAAAACTACATACCCCATCAGGCCATCCCCACAAGAGACATTTAATAGGTGTATGACAAAAATTATACTTCTGTGAAGTGATTGTATCTCTACTTTTATCTCTGCAGATTTGGGTCTGTTCTCCACTAAATCCCTAGTGGAAGCAAATGCAGATCAGGCAGTTGAGGTGAGAACTCAGGTGCAGCAGCCAGCTGATGAGAACTGGGACGCCAGCGGCACAGGGCAAATCTGGCCCTGTGAGAGCAGCCGTTCACACACCACCATAGCCAAATATGCCCAGTACCAGGCCTCCAGCTTCCAGGAGAGCCTCCAGGTTGGACTAACATGTCTTTCTGAGCAATAATCATACATTTTTTATGCTTTGCACTATATTGTAAGAAGCACGTACTTCTGTCTGTTCACGTGAAGTCACATTTGTATGTCTGTTCCTGCAGGAAGAGAAAGGCAGTGATGATGATGAGGATGATGATGATGAGAAAAAGCCTGTCAATAATTCAGACAGCACAAACAGCAACTCCATGAATTCAGGCTCCAGGTATTTTAAACTAATGTGTACATAAAAAGTATCTTTAAAAGATTTTTATATCTGTTGATATGTGTTTTATGTAACACGTCCTTGACACACCACTCCTATACTTCTTGTACCCCTATCAGCCCAGAACAGAAATCAGTGGGAAAAATCATCAAATTTGGCACTAACATCGACCTCTCTGATCCAAAGAGGTAAGAGAACAATGCATTAAGAAGCGTTTGTTCATGTGCTTACATAGTGGTTGTTTCACAGTTCCCTTTTTCTCAAAGCTTCTAAATGCTTTTGTCTTACTGACCTCTACTGTTCATCTAATGATTTGCATGCATGTCTTTTTGTCTCATACATTTCCATTGTGTTCACTCACATTAGATCATTTGTATTTAGGTAATTTAAATTTTGGTATTCCAAAAATATTTGTATGTTTAGGTGGAAGCCTCAGCTGCAGGAGCTGCAGAAGTTGCCTGCGTTCATGCGTGTGTCCTCCAGTGGTAATATGCTGAGTCACGTTGGACACACCATCCTAGGCATGAACACCGTACAGCTCTACATGAAGGTCCCTGGCAGTCGCACGCCAGGTGTGTGTATGCGCATGTGCATCCTCACGTAATTCTCACAAAGTCACTAGTGCTAAATAAACATGGGGAAGTTTGTGTTAAAAAACAAAAAAAAACCACTCTGAATGTATCCTGAAAGATCTAGGGGTGTGTGGTTGTGCTTGGTGTTAAAAATCTGTTCTTTTGCCCATTTATAGGCCACCAGGAGAACAATAATTTCTGCTCTGTAAACATTAACATTGGCCCTGGAGACTGTGAGTGGTTTGCTGTCCATGATAACTACTGGAAGGCCATCAGCGATTTCTGTGAGAAGTAAGGAAGCATAGCACAGCATTCATCACTGTTAATTCTCTCTTCAATGGTTAAGACGATCATAATGTTTCAGAAAATCATCTTTAGATACATGTAATACTTCTCAGACATTAGGCTGCTGTATTAGAGTCTAAAACATAAGACAGTGTTCATAGATATTTTGAATGATAATGGGCAGAGAAATCTATTGTACAAAATGTCTACACTGGGTTTACAGGTAGAGTCACCCTTGGGTCACGATCCTAAAGCCTGCATGACAGGTCAAGCATTTGGCCAAAAAAAGGATAGTATTATAAACAATCTTTGCATGATTCTATATATTTGTGTATTTGTTAAGGTTATATACAGACGCTACAGATTAATCAGTAGTTCCTCAAGATTAATATAAATGTTGTGATTAGCTCCAGAAAGGAAAAGCAGTGTAAGAACAGATCTGTTTTATATTAGTTGTCTGCTGTTTGGTTACGAGTTCTGAAAGTGGAAATGTGACTGACTGTGGTACCTTATTTCAGGCATGGTGTGGACTATTTGACTGGCTCGTGGTGGCCAGTGCTGGAGGATCTCTACCGCTCCAATATCCCTGTATACCGCTTCATCCAGAGACCTGGAGACTTGGTGTGGATCAATGCAGGCACAGTGCACTGGGTCCAGGCCGTGGGCTGGTGCAATAACATTGCGTGGAATGTGGGACCACTTAACGGTAAAGGGCCCCCTGGTGGCTAATCTAAACAAAAATAATATTGGGTTATTAGGAAAGTCATGCTAATGGAATTATCACTTCATTTTAGTACAGTATTATTTGTTTGTGCCTTGAAGTTGTAACAGTGTTTTGACTGTATATGTCATTGTGATTTAAGCGTACCAGTACCAGTTGGCCCTGGAAAGGTTTGAGTGGAACGAAGTGAACAAAGTGAAGTCCATCGTGCCCATGATCCACGTGTCCTGGAATGTGGCCCGTACAGTTAAAATTACTGACCCTGATACTTACAAGATGATCAAGTGAGTAAGCTGCAATTGCTATAAGAACATATCAACTGTTTTGGTGTGTTAACACTTGACATTATGCAATTTAAATTTGAAATGTAAAATATTTCTAAACCATACCTCTTTCAGAAATGTACTGTTTAAGAATAAAACATAACTGACAGCTCTCTTCTCTGTCTTGCTCAGACACTGTCTCTTGCAGTCCTTGAAGCACATTCAGATCCTGAGAGACCAACTGGTAGCTGCAGGGAAGAAGATTTCTTACCAGAGCAGAGTAAAAGACGAGCCAGCCTACTACTGCAACGAGTGTGATGTGAGTAATCCATTAAAACCTATTCATTCAATTACAAGCTGTCACTGTCTGCAAGAGCTGCTCCATCCAAGCATTTAATAACTTCAGAACCATATATTTTTTTTTCAGGTATGTCAAGTATACAAATTGAACTTGTTTTATGTGTGTCTTTTTGTAAAGGTGGAGGTTTTTAATCTGCTGTTTGTGACGAGTGAGAATGGCAGTAAGAAGATGTACGTGGTGCATTGTGAGGACTGTGCCAGGCAGCGCAGCCCCAACCTCTCTAATGTAGTGGTGCTAGAACAATACCGCATAGAGGACCTGATGAACACTTACGACTCCTTCAGCTTGGTGAGGATACACACACAAACATTCAACAGGGTGGTACTGGCTTCTCCCTGATAGGGTCCTTGTACTTATGGTTATCCCTTGCACTTTATGTTGTCATGTTCTGGGTACATTCATGTGAATATGCAGTAGATAAACTCAGATTGATACACTGTGGAAGTATTATGATGATGTCAGGCAATTAAAATTCACTTTCTTTTTTGTTCTTCCTTTTTAGGCCTTGGCCCCTAGCTCTCGGTGAAATCAACTCTGCCACTCCCCCACCCCCCCACAGCCATAACCAAAACTCCTGCTTGCCAGGACAAGTTATTTTAGTGAGAACTTTTGTCTTTTATTTTTCCTACATTTACATTTTTAAAGTACTACTACTGCTAATGCTTGTTGAACCGCCAATCGTAAACCAGTTTACTCAGCATTGTTTACAATACCAATCAGCCAATAAGACTCCAGTTTACTATCAGCAGCCCAACCTCGGATTGGCCCTGAGGGACTTAAAATGGAATGAAGTTTGTGCTGCCACAGTAATGCTGGCATAATTTACGATAAAAATGGTATCTCTGTATTTGTTGCTTATTGGTTCTGGTTTTCATTTTTGTTCTTTTGGGTCGTTCTCTTTCTGTCTTGAATACTGAAAAGTGTAAATGCTGTTTGTATTTTTTGTGGGTGCTGTTTTTTTTTTTTCCTAATTTATTTTCAAAACTAGAACAGCCTAGATATATACCACATTGGCCTTGTGACTTGTATTTAGTGAAGAGATAAATAAATAAATAATACTAATAATAGATATATAAACATTTTTCTAAGGCATTAAGAATAAAAAATAACATTTGTTTGGTATGGTTCAAAACATACGGGTTTAAAATACTTTTTTCAGTTTTAGATACTGTGTCTAAAAATATTGTTTATAATATCATGATTTTATTTCCTTGAAGAGAGAAATCCATCGTCATGACAAAAGCATTTTAAGATTGCATCGGGTCTTTTTTCCATTTATTTTCCCGATTTTTGTGAGATTACAGTTTGTCATCTGTTTAGTGAATCGTTTTACCTCTCATTCTTGCTTAATATACAGATTTATTCTGTTGATATTTTTTTTTTTTTTTTCAATTGTACATTTATTTAATTTCTTTCTTCTATTTATTGGATAAAAAATGTCCCCTCCCCCTTTTTAGGGTTATCAGAGATGTCTAAGGTTTTCTATTTTCTAGTTGATCTATAAGTTTTTAAGGAGAGATTCAGAGGTGCTTAGTCCCTTAAACTCTTCTCATGATCTATATATATAAATATATATAAAGAACATTAATTCTTTAATGACTATAACTTCACTTTCCTGTAGATTGTAGAACACAGAACAGATGTAGTTTGTCTAAGTAAAAGCCGTAAAAGCTTTCTTTTGTATACAAGCCACTTTTTCACTGACATTAGCAGCAAAAATTAAATTCAAATGATACACTGCTGCGCATTATGGCCCCTAACTCACCCTGATGGTTACTGTACCTCGTATTGTGGGAAAAATGCGAATAAATACAGAGCTGTTTTTAAAGTATCTACACATTTAATGGTGCTTGAATTTGTTTTAAGTGTTGTCTATGGGAGAACACAGCTGCAGTGCCTGCCAAGGCATAAATTGTACAAAATTTTGGCTGCAGTTGGTTGTCATAGACCAATAAATGAGGTTTTGGGTTTTTTTGTTTGTTTGTTTGTTTGTTTGTTTAAAAGAAAATCACATCAAACTGTAAATACTGTGGCATTTTACTGGAATGAGGTTAAGTGTGAATCGAATTATCCATTCGATTGATAAACTGTAATTTCTTTTTTAATTTTAGTCTTAAGCTTGAATCAGTTATTTCACATATGAAAACATTGGTTACGATTATGATACAGAAGGTGCTGAGTTCTCTTTGAACTACTTTCTTTTTTTGTTTCTAAAGAAAAAAATCTATTTTTCCTGTTGCAATATAATCCTCTCTTCTTTTTGTGGTCATTTATTTAAAATCTGCACTGTTTTAGAGAGTTCACACAGAAAGCAAACTGAGCCAGACATGTCTTAAACACTTTGTGAATTTGTGTGACATTACTATGATTATTAATATTAAATGCTTTTGATAAACTTGAAGTGTAACTGATCTCTTAATTCAAAGATATGGGGTTTCTCATTATGTTGATGTTTTGTATTGACAATAGGGAACACTATTCCTACCTCAGTTGGTGTTTTGATGATGCTGGTGAAAGCACCATCTAGCACGTCGGCCCAGATTCTCCCCTAGGTTTTTAACTGAGTTCAGCTCAGGCGACTGTAAAGAGAAGACAACTAAATTATTATTGAGTTATTTTTATTCAACAGAGTCATGCTTGTATTTACACTCGAAGCATCACAATCCTACTCACATTTGATTGTTAAGTGTTGGATGGAAACAAAAGGATTGCATTCTTAAAACGCCCAGCAGAAAACTGGCCAATCAGAAATTGGTTTTATCTGTGGTATCTAGGTAGACAGAGCTAAGCGAGCTCTCCTATTGGTTAGCGCTTCACAAGAAGTCCTAAGGTGTTACACTAACCATCAGCATAATTATGACGTGACAGAGGAATCAGCCAGGCGCATTTTCATTTCCAATGGGTGGCACCAATTTAGTGAGGAAACGGTCACTTTAGGCCTCCTGGAAGTCTTGGATACATCACTGACTGTAAATACGATCAGTGGTAGTTAGAAACAGACAACAGCACTGCTTTACACCAGACCTACTGTACTGAAAAGAGTCAACTTGAAACTGCTACAGGACAAAACATATTATTGTCTTTCACAAACTTCAAGTAACACATTGAATGTCTGTTAGAAGCTTTAAATGTCTGTGTTTAAACTGCCTTTTTCGAATTTTCCGTCCCACCTTAATCATACGTACATTGTGGTGCAAAGTGTGCCAGAATATAACTGCTGCACTGTTTAATTTGGAATGGAAAATTCAAATAAGAAGCCCAGCCTTGTCAGAAAGTGTTCATGTGAATCGTTAGCTAAGCGATAGCAAACTACTAGAATCCTATAGGGACAAGCAGAAATTAGCTTCATCATGAAGATGTTTTTTTTCCTTGTATTTTGACTGAGTTTTGACATTTATGGCCCAAACTTAAGCCCTAGGTCAAATAGTCACAGTTCGCCACTTACCAGTTGTATTATTTTCTAGTGTTGTAGTCAAAAGCACTAAAGGCGAGTCAGAGTCAAGACCAAGACAAGGAGTGGCTAAAACCATGACAAGACAGAGACTAGATTAAGACTTCACTCATTATACATAATATATATTAAAATATAGATTTTACAATATATTTGGTCAAATATAAAACTCAGTAATACATAGTCTAAAAATATTACTAATTATTATATTGCAATCTCACTCCAGCTTTGCATAATAACAGCTTTTGAAAGAAAATGATGGTGAGGTTCTTCTCTGTCCGTTCTTCTCTAAAACATTTAAAAGTCAGCACTTTGTCAACTGAATATAAACCAAATATACACACATTTTATCATTTTATAATAAATTAAAATATTATGAACTTCCCAGTTAAGGTATCATGGAAAGGATTGATTAGATTCTCAACCAGCAGTGAATAGATTTTATTTAAACATGTAGAGCAAGGGGACCACTAGCCAGGGGGTCTTCTCCATATAGGGCTGGCGTGTAGGGAAAAATGTAGGGAAAAAGTGTCTTATATATACACTCATTTAAGCGCATCTTAGTCAATGCTTGAGATGTCTTGAGTCACAACAAACCACCACTACTACTACTGATGATGTTTGTAGTAGCATTAATATGAGCATTTAATAAACAAATTAGCTGCACATTAGCTTAAGCTAGATGCCCTAAAAAAATTACGTGTTGCATTCTGTGTAACAATGTTTATCTGTACTGTCCCTGTCAAGTAAACAAATAAAATATATAAATAAGATACAATTTTAGCATTCACTTGAGTTAAATAAACGTGCAGTAAAAATGTACAGGACTCTTATTATGATAGCACTAAGTTTTTATTCTGTTTGAAGCTGTTGTCAATATTTAATAATGAGAGGGAAAAAATTTACTTTCCAGTTACCTCTGATGAAGCCATCGCACATCGCAATTTCTAAATTATCCGAAGACAGAGACAAAATCGAGTCCAATTAATCCAAGACCTACACAAGACTGAGACTGTTAATTAATGGTCTCAAGACTGAGACCACAGTTGAATACTACAACACTATTATTTTTATACTCATCAAACCATTTAGTGACCTCTATGCCCTCTAGAAGGGGGCGCCGTCATTCTACCAGAGACAACTCCCATCAGGACAGGAATGTTTCAGCATGGATTAAAGGTGATCAGTCAGAATAACTGTATTCATTTGCAGTAACGAATCCCACTAAGAGGACAAGTGGCTCAAACCATGCTATTAAAATGCCCCCCCCATCAGACTCCCTCACTGTAGGGATCAATGTTCAGGCCCGTACTGTTCTTGATCTTGTTCATTTTAAATCTAAGCAACACCACAAATTTGATCAACTCAAATCACACATACTTTTCTTAAAAAGAGGGAAGTAACAGAAACCTCATATTATTTCCTCAGTGTTTTCTAGTCAAACTCATCCCCGTCTCATTCCTTCCTATTCCTCACTGCTGACTGACTTGGAAAGGACTGTTCAGTCATCATCATCATGCATGCTGTACTCCGACACTGAACACTAGACACATTTGGTGCACCTGCATGCTGTGTACGTGCGGGAGAAAGATATTCTGAATCCTTTCTACACATTTAGCCACACAGTCTGAACATAAACCAGTGTTAAGGACAAATATTGAAAATAACCCTGAAGAAAAGGCATAAGAAATCCAGTCACTGTACTAGCAGTCTAGGCAGCTATTTTTTGCAGGGTATATGAAGGATTGAGTAAATGAGTCTGGTGCCTTTGTCAAACTGTAATACTAAAATGAGTCACACACAGACATGACATTCCAGCTGATGATGTTTTTACATGTATGTCAGCACAGCACAATAAACTTGCCTGTCATATGTTTAATAAACATGAAAGTGATAGTGAGGTTTATGTCTTTCGTATATCATTCTTAGAAATTAAGATATGCTGACAGCATTGCTCGCTGACGTAATGGCACCATAAATCACAGGGTCACGTGTCTAGCAAGTGACAGAATGTCACAGAAAAAAACGGCATAGACAAGAACGTCACTGTCGTCGGAAGAAAACCTCATATCTCCAAAATGGTAACTTTATAGGAGAAGAAGAAAACATTTTACTTTTAATGTCAGTCAATGGAACCAGATATTTTTCTATGTAATTTTGGGCCGTTTCTTTTGGTCCATTCTTCATGAAATTTACACACAATGTAAAGTGCAATGGGCATTTTCAAAATATGTCAAAAACTAAAAAAAAAAAAAAACCTTTTTTTTCCGACAACAGCGATATGTTGTGTTTTGGATGCTGGTATGCTGGTCAGCAGCAATGGAAGCTGTTATGTTGATCACAAATAAAACCAGTGTATCGTCGTCGATGAAGTATAACTCTAAAATAATAACTTTACAAGAGAAGGCAAAAACATTTTTTAACTTTCAATGTAAGTTAATGGAAACAGTTTTTATTCTGGAGCATTTTTATTGGTCTGTTCCTCATGAAGTGTGCAGTGTGAAGAATAGCTGACGTGTTCAAATGATGTAGAAAAGTAAAAATCGCTAAAAATGGAGAAGACGTTGTTATTTTACAGCAATGATCTGTTGTGTTTTGAATGCTGCCATGGTGGATAATCAGCATGACTATATTGGGTGACCAGCCAAACCAGCTTAAACCAGTATAAACCAGCTCAGACCACCAGGGTAGTCCTCAGAGTTTGAAGATAGTTTTGAGTTTTAGATGCTTCAAAGTGCTAGTGATCCTTTCAGCTCAAAGACTGTACAAAAACTCATTTTACTTTGTACTGTATAATGTTAATTAGCTAAACGTTCCAGTGCTTCATGGCATTTTATGTGATAACTACATTTTGGATTTTTAGTTTTGTTGTTATATGGAGCAAAAGCTTAAGCTGAAAAGCGGAATCACATTATTAAATATACAAAATTATAAATCCTCAGTTACATGCTACGATTACAGTAGAGAAGTAAACAGCCTACTTTGAAACTTCACAGTTGAGACCAAAAAAAAAGAATTATGTGTGTGTGTATATATATATATATATATATATATATATATATATATATATATATATATATATATATA